>CALYLW010003007.1:0-20451 GCA_944989445.1 Ampullaceana balthica | reverse complement strand
AACCTACGCTCTAGGTATCACACACACACTGAGTCTTGTCAATATACTTTCTGTTACCTACACTCTAGGTATCACACACACACTGAGTCTTGTCAATATACTTTCTGTAACCTACGCTCATGGTATCACACACACTGAGTCTTGTCAATATTCTTTCTGTAACCTACGCTCATGGTATCACACACACACTGAGTCTTGTCAATATTCTTTCTGTAACCTACGCTCATGGTATCTCACACACACTGAGTCTTGTCAATATACTTTCTGTTACCTACACTCTAGGTATCACACACACACTGAGTCTTGTCAATATACTTTCTGTAACCTACGCTCATGGTATCACACACACTGAGTCTTGTCAATATTCTTTCTGTAACCTACGTACGCTCATGGTATCTCACACACACTGAGTCTTGTCAATATTCTCTCTGTAACCTACGCTCATGGTATCACACACACACTGAGTCTTGTCAATATTCTTTCTGTAACCTACGCTCATGGTATCACACACACTGAGTCTTGTCAATATTCTTTCTGTAACCTACGCTCATGGTATCTCACACACACTGAGTCTTGTCAATATTCTTTCTGTTACCTACACTTTAGGTATCACACACACACTGAGTCTTGTCAATATTCTTTCTGTTACCTACACTCATGGTATCACACACACACTGAGTCTTGTCAGTATTCTTTCTGTAACCTGCGCTCATGGTATCACACCAGAGCCGTCTTTACACCATTTTGGGCCCTTGGGCAAAGAAATGGTGAGCTCGCAGGAATAAAAAATAAATATACATAATATATATAAATAAACATATTCCTATGGGGCCCCTATGCTCGTGGGCCCTCGGGCAAATGCCCAACGGGCCTATGGGTTAAGACGGCCCTGTATCTCACACACACTGAGTCTTGTCAATATTCTTTCTGTAACCTACGCTCATGGTATCTCACACACACTGAGTCTTGTCAATATTCTTTCTGTTACCTACGCTCTAGGTATCACACACACACTGAGTCTTGTCAATATACTTTCTGTTACCTACACTCTAGGTATCACACACACACTGAGTCTTGTCAATATACTTTCTGTAACCTACGCTCATGGTATCACACACACTGAGTCTTGTCAATATTCTTTCTGTAACCTACGCTCATGGTATCACACACACACTGAGTCTTGTCAATATTCTTTCTGTTACCTACGCTCTAGGTATCACACACACACTGAGTCTTGTCAATATACTTTCTGTTACCTACACTCTAGGTATCACACACACACTGAGTCTTGTCAATATACTTTCTGTAACCTACGCTCATGGTATCACACACACTGAGTCTTGTCAATATTCTTTCTGTAACCTACGCTCATGGTATCACACACACACTGAGTCTTGTCAATATTCTTTCTGTAACCTACGCTCTAGGTATCACACACACACTGAGTCTTGTCAATATACTTTCTGTTACCTACACTCTAGGTATCACACACACACTGAGTCTTGTCAATATACTTTCTGTAACCTACGCTCATGGTATCACACACACTGAGTCTTGTCAATATTCTTTCTGTAACCTACGCTCATGGTATCACACACACACTGAGTCTTGTCAATATTCTTTCTGTAACCTACGCTCTAGGTATCACACACACACTGAGTCTTGTCAATATACTTTCTGTTACCTACACTCTAGGTATCACACACACACTGAGTCTTGTCAATATACTTTCTGTAACCTACGCTCATGGTATCACACACACTGAGTCTTGTCAATATTCTTTCTGTAACCTACGCTCATGGTATCACACACACACTGAGTCTTGTCAATATTCTTTCTGTTACCTACACTCTAGGTATCACACACACACTGAGTCTTGTCAATATACTTTCTGTAACCTACGCTCATGGTATCACACACACTGAGTCTTGTCAATATTCTTTCTGTAACCTACACTCTAGGTATCACACACACACTGAGTCTTGTCAATATTCTTTCTGTTACCTACACTCTAGGTATCACACACACACTGAGTCTTGTCAATATTCTTTCTGTAACCTACGCTCATGGTATCACACACACACTGAGTCTTGTCAATATACTTTCTGTTACCTACACTCTAGGTATCACACACACACTGAGTCTTGTCAATATACTTTCTGTAACCTACGCTCATGGTATCACACACACTGAGTCTTGTCAATATTCTTTCTGTAACCTACGCTCATGGTATCTCACACACACTGAGTCTTGTCAATATTCTCTCTGTAACCTACGCTCATGGTATCAGACACACACTGAGTCTTGTCAATATTCTTTCTGTAACCTACGCTCATGGTATCACACACACTGAGTCTTGTCAATATTCTTTCTGTAACCTACGCTCATGGTATCTCACACACACTGAGTCTTGTCAGTATTCTTTCTGTAACCTACACTTTAGGTATCACACACACACTGAGTCTTGTCAATATTCTTTCTGTTACCTACACTTTAGGTATCACACACACACTGAGTCTTGTCAATATTCTTTCTGTTACCTACACTCATGGTATCACACACACACTGAGTCTTGTCAATATTCTTTCTGTTACCTACACTTTAGGTATCACACACACACTGAGTCTTGTCAATATTCTTTCTGTTACCTACACTCATGGTATCACACACACACTGAGTCTTGTCAGTATTCTTTCTGTAACCTGCGCTCATGGTATCACACCAGAGCCGTCTTTACACCATTTTGGGCCCTTGGGCAAAGAAATGGGTGAGCCCCCCCCCCTCGCAGGAATAAAAAATAAATATACATAATATATATAAATAAACATATTCCTATGGGGCCCCTATGCTCGTGGGCCCTCGGGCAAATGCCCAACGAGCCTATGGGTTAAGACGGCCCTGTATCTCACACACACTGAGTCTTGTCAATATTCTTTCTGTAACCTACGCTCATGGTATCTCACACACACTGAGTCTTGTCAATATTCTTTCTGTTACCTACGCTCATGGTATCTCACACACACACTGAGTCTTGTCAATATTCTTTCTGTTACCTACGCTCATGGTATCTCACACACACACACTGAGTCTTGTCAATATTCTTTCTGTTACCTACCCTTGATGACAACTCTAAGTATTTACATTCAACAAAAGAAGCAGAGTTGAATAATGAAGAGATGATAAATGTGATATTTGCTGGATATAAAGATGTTCAATTTGTTGACTGTCCCAGTGCAAGTAATACATTATTGAGCTTTTGTGATATATAACAAATTGTCTACTTTTTCTATCCACCTCTTGGGATGATAACATTGTTAACACTGCTAACTGTTGTGTTCTGTAAAGATTCAGACGTATGCTGGGGTCTTAGTCAAGTGTCCTTAATACTGCTGTGTGTGCCACCTTCTTGCATGTTATTATAACATCTTTTCAGAGTGAAGATGGCCGCACAGCTCTCCACATGACAGCACTGCATGGCAGATTCACCCGAGCTCAGAGCTTGATTGAGCATGGTGAGATAAACACATTGTTTTTCAAGCTGTGCTAGTGCACCCTTAGAAATCTTTTAGTTTTAACTTTTGATCTGAATGCAAAGGAATTACATTTTTAAAATGGTTTTTGGGTTTTTTTAAAGTTGTTTTTTTGTGTGTGGCCATGGTAAAGAATAAAAGTGATATTATCACTGCTACTGCATACAAGTGAAGTGTATTTCATTTATAAAGCAGTACATCCAATTAATGTAACTTTTTTTTAAAGCTTAAAATTTAAAACAAACATATTGCCTCCTTACTGTTACAGAGCATAGAAATGTAATCCAATTAAAACTATATTTGATTCCTTGACAGGATGTTTAGTGAATACCTGTGATCGTTTAGGAAATACTGCTCTCCATGTAGCTGCTCGCTATGGTCATGAACTTCTCATCAACACTTTACTGGATAACTCAGCTGATCCCATACAGTGAGTCAGGAGAGAAAATATTTCTTTATCATAGATTTGTTAGCTACACCTAGATTCAGTGAGTCTAATCATCTCTGTGATCGGAGACAAACTATTTCTTTATCATAGATTTGTTAGTTACACCTAGTTACACCTATGTGCTAAGCTTAAGCTGACCTCCCGACCCAGTATACAAACCTGTTCATTTTGTGTGCCATCAAGGAGAGGCTACTTGGGAATGCTACCCATCCATGTGGCTGCTCTCAATGGCTATGTGGACTGTGTTAACAAGCTCCACTCCTCTATGTTACACCTAGTTACACCTATTTTGTGTGCCATCCAGGAGAGGCTACATGGGCATGCTACCCATCCATGTGGCTGCTCTCAATGGCTATGTGGACTGTTAACAAGCTCCGCTCCTCTATGTTACATCTAGTTACACCTATTTTGTGTGCCATCCAGGAGAGGCTACATGGGCATGCTACCCATCCATGTGGCTGCTCTCAATGGTTATGTGGACTGTGTTAACAAGCTCCGCTCCTCTATGCCTGCCTTTGATATCAACATCCCGGACGATGCTGGCCGCACTTGTCTCCATGGAGCAGCTTGTAGTGGGTGAGTAGGGAATGACAGTGATACATTATGTACATACATTTCATTAATTATGGCTTATAATATTTGATACCTAATTTGTAAAGATGGTATGTGATGGACCCACTATACAACCATCATTTATTAAGGCTTAGAACATTTAATACATAATTTGTCATTTTTCTTAGGAAGGTGGAGTGTGTAGAGTATCTACTTAATGAGGGAGGTAACTTGGCCTTGCAAGACATGGAAGGAAGGTGTGTAATCTTCTCTTTCTGTCTATTCACCTTGAATTTTTTTTTGTAATTATCTACCAACAGAATTTATTGAAAGACTTGAAAAGTCTGTAATTAAATTGTGTTTGACTAGAGAGTATCAAGTGACTTATCTTTGAATAACACTATAGTTGTCTGATTGAAATAGTATACTATGTAATACGGTAGCATATATATGGTGGTACTCCTCTAGGACACCTCTTCACTATGTAATATGGTAGCATATATATGGTGGTACTCCTCTAGGACACCTCTTCACTATGTAATATGGTAGCATATATATGGTGGTACTCCTCTAGGACACCTCTTCACTATGTAATATGGTAGCATATATATGGTGGTACTCCTCTAAGACACCTGTTCACTATGTAATATGGTAGCATATATATGGTGGTACTCCTCTAGGACACCTCTTCACTATGTAATATGGTAGCATATATATGGTGGTACTCCTCTAGGACACCTCTTCACTATGTAATATGGTAGCATATATATGGTGGTACTCCTCTAGGACACCTCTTCACTATGTAATATGGTAGCATATATATGGTGGTACTCTTCTAGGACACCTCTTCACTATGTAATATGGTAGCATATATATGGTGGTACTCTTCTAGGACACCTCTTCACTATGTAATATGGTAGCATATATATGGTGGTACTCTTCTAGGACACCTCTTCACTATGTAATATGGTAGCATATATATGGTGGTACTCCTCTAGGACACCTCTTCACTATGCAGCTGCCCACTGCCACCTACAGAATGTATTGACGTTGATAAATGCTGGAAGTGATGTTAACATCACAGACAACCGAGGATGTACCCCGCTGCACTACGCCGCTGCTAATGATGCTGATGCTAAGTATGTTTCCCAGGTTGTATTTGGTTAAAGTTGGGCTGACATTGATATTATTTCCAAAGTGTGATATCTCATGATACGCTATGACACCTTTTAATATCTTGAGCTTAAATGAATGTTTTTATTAATTTTTTAATTAAAATTAACACAAACTTTTATTATAAGACTAGCTTTGTTGTATTCCATTAAACTCAAATTATTATAAGACTAGCTTTGTTGTATTCCATTAAACTCAAATTATTATAAGACTAGCTTTGTTGTATTCCATTAAACTCAAATTATTATAAGTCTGTCTTGATTGTATTCCATCAAACTCTATATTCTTTGTCCTCAGAGTTGTGGAGTTGTTGCTACATCATGATGCTAGGCCAGGGATTCGAGATGATGATGGATACAATGCTGTCCACTATGCTGCTCTCAAAGGTCACAAACTGTCTCTTGAGATGGTAAGGACATGATCAGTTTTATGACAAACTCCTTTTCTAGACAGCAATACTGGAGTTATATTACAAGTATTTCAATGCTGGAGTTATATTACAAGTATTTCACTTAAACAGCCCTAAGACTTGGTGAAAGCAACCAATCAATAACACAATATTTAATTTTTTAAACATTCTATCATACAAGTCACTAGCTTTAAATGATATATCCATCGTTTAACTGGCTATTGGGGAAATATTTGATATGGAGTTGATAGGGGGAAATATTTGATATGGAGTTGATAGGGGGAAATATTTGATATGGAGTTGATAGGGGGAAATATTTGATATGGAGTTGATAGTGTGAATTACAATCAGTAGCTATTAAATTTAGTGACACTCTTTGTTGTGACTATTAAATTTAGTGACACTCTTTGTTGTGACTATTAAATTTAGTGACACTCTTTGTTGTGACTATTAAATTTAGTGACACTCTTTGTTGTGACTATTAAATTTAGTGACACTCTTTGTTGTGACTATTAAATTTAGTGACACTCTTTGTTGTGACTATTAAATTTAGTGACACTCTTTGTTGTGACTATTAATTACCTGAGTTAATACTGCCTCAATTCTATTACAAGCAAACATATTTTATATAAAATAATCTCACACCATTTACACACATTTCAATATTGGATTGCCTAATGCTGTGACTTGAGACCCCCCTAAAGGGCATTTGTTTTTACATTTTTATCTCATCAGTTGTTAGATGCTGCCCCAACAGACCTGTTACGCAGTGGAGCCCCATATACACCTGGCCACTTAGCGGTAACTGATACTTAATGTCAATGTTGGAGTTACTTTTCTGTCACTTCAAACATAATCCATAATTTTGCTAATCCTAATGATGCCTTGACTGTTCTTGAATTATAACATGTTTCAAAGGCGAAATAAAAATAAATTTAAAAATGTAAGAATAACTTTTAAAAGTAAGATTTGTTTGTAAATGTGACACATATTCCACCTAATTGATTGCTTGAATTGATTTTTTTTCTTACTTTCACAGTCTTACAATGGTCACAATCAGGCATTAATAGTTTTGTTAGGCTACATGATGAATTTGGATGTGAAAGATGTTAATGGTAGGTAAATCAACCGTTAATGGTAGGTAAATCAACTGTTAATGGTAGGTTTATCAACTGTTAATGGTAGGTAAATCAACCGTTAATGGTAGGTAAATCAACCGTTAATGGTAGGTAAATCAACCGTTAATGGTAGGTAAATCAACCGTTAATGGTAGGTAAATCAACCGTTAATGGTAGGTAAATCAACAGATTGACATCCTCACCTATGAGTATTTCTAGGCTTGACATCTTCACCTGTTTATTAGTTCTAGACTTGACATTATAACTTACTTTCAAGTAATAAAAGACTTGACTTGTTAACTTACTTTCAAGTAATTAAAGACTTGACTTGTTAACTTACTTTCAAGTAATTAAAGACTTGACTTGTTAACTTACTGTCAAGTAATTAAAGACTTGACTTGTTAACTTACATTCAAGTAATTACAGTAGGGCTGCGGGAATAACGATTAATTTCTTGATTAATCGTTAAAAATTTTTAACGATTAATCGACCCACCTCTTACAAATGTACTAGTAGTCAAAAAGTAAAATATTTCGGCCGATAAAGATAAACTAATTTCCAGACGATTACACGAACATTATCGTTTTAAACTATTGACTGACGTGAATGTTCAAAATGTTGATAAAGGTTATTTTGTCCTTTGAGAGAAATCGTTTGCCTACCATGCAATGTTCCCTTTAAGTCTAAGCTTAGTTGGTCCGAGTGCAAAGTTTAAAACAAACTCGTGTGCAAAGTTGCACAACGTCCATTTTTTGTGCAAAATTTTACAAAATTTGCTGCGCGGTGATTCTAAACTCCTGCGTGGCGTCTATCAAATATCTGTGCAGCCGCGCAAGGGAACATTGCTACCATGGTTCTAACACTTCGCTTACATATCACCTGCAAACCAAACATCCACTATCACTACAGTATCAGAAAGTTCAGCTATGACAATCTGAAGCTATGTTTAACGATTGTTCAGCTCGGCTGGTTATATTGTCAATAAGACTCGCTCATCACTTGAACCAAATAATGTCAATACACTTGTCTGTTTGCGTTGTTGGTTAAAAGATGTCCTATAAAGAAGACATTCCAGTGTTATTTTGATTTTCGACAAGTATTTTAATAAATGTTACTCATAACACCATAAATTTCAATTTTTGGCATTAATTGAAATTAACGATTAACTAATCTTTAATTTTTCAGAAGTTAACGAATGAAATTTAAATTAATCGTCAACAGCCCTAAATTAAAGGCTTGACTTGTTAACTTACTTTCAAGTTATTAAAGACTTGACTTGTTAAATTACTTTCAAGTAATTAAAGACTTGACTTCGTAATTAATTAGCTCCAGACACTCATATTTACTATTGAAGTAATCCTTGTTTCTGAAATTTTATCAACTATAAGATTACAACAAACAACATTTAATCCTTATTTAAAATTAATGCTGCTACTGTGTGTTTTTAACAAACCAATATTTTGACAGCTGATTTGGAATGAAGATTATTTTGCTGTCTTGTTGCAGGACGAACTATGTTGGACCTGGCGTGTTACCGTGGTCACACGGAATGTGTAGAAACTCTCCTCACTCAGAATGCTCAAATTTTAGTCAACGACAATTTAACTAGGAGGACTCCTTTACATGCAGCAGGTGAGACATTGGTCAGAAATATAGGACATTGGTCAGAAATAAGGGACATTGGTCAGAAATATGGGACATTGGTCTTAAATATGGGACATTGGTCAGAAATATGGGACATTGGTCAGAAATATGGGACATTGGTCAGAAATATGGGACATTGGTCAGAAATATGGAACAAAGTTTGAGCAACTTCTTATATTTCTTATTTAAGGGTTTACCATCAATAGCTTACATTTGGCAGTGAACTCATAATCCCTATTAGAATTGTAATTTTTGTTTGACTGGTTGCCACCTCCCACAGGTATGAATGGTCACACCAAATGTTTAAGTTTATTGCTGGAAACTGCTGAGGATAGCAACATTGTGGATTGTACTGACACGTACGACAGGTAGGTCTATATTTACTTCATCAAACTGGTCAATTGAATTGTAAAACTTTGTATAGAAACTCATGGCATAAAAATGGAATTGATAGAGGTTTAGCTAGGTGAGATTGGGTTGAGTAAATGCCCTTTTTATAATTTTTAAAGTTTTTAGTGTATTTAAAAGGATTTAACATGTTTGTTTGCTTTAATGTTTGGGCCAGGGGTGGTGGTGGTGGTGGCTGGTGGCATTGTTGGCCATGGGTTATTGGGGGTGTGTCCAATGTTCCCTTTAAGCTGCGGGGCCGCACAGGTATCTGGCCGACGCCGTGCAGGTATCTGGCCGACGCCGTGCAGGTATCTGGCCGATGCGGCGCAGCAGTTTAGAACTACCGCGCAGGAAATTGGTAAAATATTGCACAAAAAATGGGTGCTGTGCAACTTTGTACATATGTTTTTTACACCGCGCACAGACCAAGGAACCTTAGAGGGGAACATTGGTGGAGTCAAGGAACCTTAGAGGGGAACATTGGTGGAGTCAAGGAACCTTAGAGGGGAACATTGGTGGAGTCAAGGAACCTTAGAGGGGAACATTGGTGGAGTCATGGTAGATTTAATTATGAAGTAAAATGCTAATGACATGACATTAATTATACAGTGCCATGATATGACATTAATTATACAGTGCCATGACATGACATTAATTATACAGTGCCATGACATGACATTAATTATACAGTGCCATGACATGACATTAATTATACAGTGCCATGACATGACATTAATTATACAGTGCCATGCTAATGACATGACATTAATTATACAGTGCCATGACTAGGGCTGTCTATTTTGTTGATAAAAGCTGCCTGGGTACCCGTGAAAATTTTTAACGGGTACCCGGGTTACCCGTTCTAAACGTCGCATAATTTTCACCGCCATACCTGCTATACAATACAACCTAGCCACCATCCATGCACCTCATTTCACACAGTAGTGGTAGCAAACAGCTTGCTTCCAGTAACATACTATTACTAATGCACTACAATTACCGGTTTAACTATAATGCACTAAAAACTGTTATTCAATTCTTGCTGTAAATGCATTCGTCATACTCATAAAGTAAAGTAAAACTTCAGTAAACTGAACATGCAAACAAAATGTCAAAAGCAATGACGTAACGTTCATTGTCATACCTCTAATGTTAATATTTACTTGGCGTCGGTTGTCGATGCTAAGGGCGATGAAGTACACAATACTTCGGTAAATCTCAAGTGATTGTGCTTTGGTCAGTGGTACTGCTTTTGTTGACACCAAAAATTTTCTGATATTTGGGTGGATCGGCGGTTTGTTTATCAATATCAATTTTATGAATAACGTTCAGATGGCGTTTTATTGCGTTGGGTTGCAACCCTTCGCAGACACAATTTCATTACAACGGTTGCATTTTGCGTGTCGCTGTCTCGGTTGGCCTGATTCCACACGACGTCTTCACCATCTTATTAACTTTGGGTGTATTGTTAATATCAATTTTTGGGCTAGGCAAACACGTGTCAATGAACACAAGAAACACAAGCGAATGCAAAGGGTGTGGGTTTGAGCAGTGCCTCTCAAATTGGGGGTCCGCGGAAGTTATCAAGAAAGAAGAGAAAAATATAATTATAATCCTCCAATTGCTACCAATAATACTAACCCTATAGAATTTTTCCTTTCTGACAATAAGAGAACAAATGAAAGAAATAAAAGGAAATAAAATACATTTCGCTACCATGTAAGTACAGGGAAAATAGTGCACCGGTTCCTAGTGCAATGGAAAAATTCCTGCCGGTCAGCCGTACTAAAATGTTTGAGAAGCACTGGGTTATAGGAGTGAAGAGAGGAATGGGGGGGGTGGGTAGAAAAACCAACATTAGACAGTATCAATCGGTGACCCACTGTCGGTTATTTCTAAGCAAATTTAGTATCAAAGCAGGGGTGTTTTAATTTTTAATGAACAAAAAACAAACACGGCATCTTTCATCTCTATTCAGTCCATCCTCACAGCCGACGTCTTACCCATCTTACACTGTTAGTAACTATTTAAATTTAATAATACTGACAACTTTGCACGCAATATTAACATCTGTTTTTCTAGGTCAGCACGTGTTAATGAACACAAGAAGTAGAAGCTAATGAAAGGGTGTGGGTTATAGGAGTGAAGGGAGGGGAGGGGTAGATAAACAACAATTAGCTAGTATCAATCGGCGTATTTCAAAGCAAAGTTAGTCAAAGCAGGTTGTTTTTTTTTGGCAGAGGACTTTTGTTTTTTTCTTTATATGATTCTTTTAAGGATCCATAACTTTTTTGTGTTGTGCGATTTCTATTTCACGTTGAGAGAAAAAAGATGTATCAAAATTAGGGCTGCAGAAATTATCGATTAATCTCTGGATTAATCGTTAAAATTTTTATCGATTAAATATCGATTAAAATAATTTTAATCGATAAAAATTCGATTAAAATTAAAGAAAATATTTATAATATTTCATTTTTTTTTATTAATAAATAATGAATTATAAATAAAATAATAGTCCAAGTCACTGGCTGGCTGGATGTGGAACGCTGAGGAACGATGTACAACAGTCTATAGCAGTTGAAAAATTGTGTCGTGATTAGCACTGTAAAATTATTTAATATGAGGTCATTGTTTGATCTTATATTTAATACAAGGCGCGCTAAAAGGTGTGCAAAATAATTATCAATTAAAGACGTGCTGTAAAAAAATTATATGACGTCATTGCTTTAGCTTGTATCTTAATTTTGGAAAAGAGAACGGTGTAAAAATAGGATTTGATGATTTATAATTATAAAATATTTTGTGTACATTTCAGGAAGTTTAATTTTTCGTATTTATCAAACAAGGATAATTTACTTGGGTTTTGACAAAAAAAGTGGGCGCCATAAGCGCCCTAAAGCCGATGTAGGCGCCTTAGGCGCCCTACAACCCCTAGTTAATAAATAATAATAAAAAAAATTTTGACGTACAAACTTCTCCCGCCTAATATTACAATGTATTTTATTAATAATTAATTTATGTGGGCCTGCTAACGTCAACTAAAAATGGCAGACAGTGATAGCATCAGTTCCATCAGCACCGTTAGTTTTAGACATATAACTGGAAAGTTAAGCTAAAGTTTTGTTAATTACAAATCCTGATCCTTTTTTTTAAAATATTTTTTTTTAAAATTAACGTAATTAGTTTTCAAAGATACATTTTTTTTACAAGAACGCGTCTCATTGGACCTTTATGTATCAATGGCTTGAAATAACACTTGAGAAATGAGACTTAGCAATATTTTCCATTGTTAATTTTTGAGTTAGACATTATTTCCTTTGTATGCATAACTTTGATTTCAATTTTTTGTGTGGATTTAAAATTTAAAGACATAACATTTAGTTAAAAATATTCTTATTTTTCAAGGTCATTGAGACAGGGGAAATAAATCAATAAAATAAAAATGTCAATTACCTGTTTTTGTTACTTCCCTTGGAATTTTAAGTTTAATTATGTCATAAATGTTTATTTTTGGATTTAATCGAAATTATCGATTAATTATCGATTAATTTTTCAAAAGTTAACGATTAAAATAAAATTAATCGATAACAGCCCTAATCAAAATACATTGTAGTTTTTTGGGACCGTATTTTATTTCCCGTTGACAGATATTTCTCCTTAGATGTACTTCTAAGCATATTTTGGAAACTAAAATTTTCATTTGATAAATTATTTCGGGAGCCAAATTGTAAACACAAAAAAACCACATGGGAGCCAAAGTTTGGCCTACGGTTAATATAGACCTTCAAGCCACATTTCCACGGGTACCCGAGCGGAATTTTATTACCCGGGTAATCACATGGCAACGGGTACCCGGGTTCAGGGTACCCGTTGACAGGCCTAGCCATGACATGACATTAATTATACAGTTACAGTGCCATGCTAATGACATGACATTAATTATACAGTGCCATGATAGCAAATAGTTGACCTGGGTTTGATGCACACAAAATTGCTCACCATTTAAATTAAAAATTAGGAAAGAAAAATGTCAAACTTTATGTTAAAACCTTGTCTGTTCAAAGTCAATCCTACAAACTAAACCTTGTATGTTCAAAGTCAATCCTACAAACTAAACCTTGTCTGTTCAAAGTCAATCCTACAAACTAAACCTTGTCTGTTCAAAGTCAATCCTACAAACTAAACCTTGTCTGTTCAAAGTCAATCCTACAAACTAAACCTTGTCTGTTCAAATCAATCCTACAAACTAAACCTTGTCTGTTCAAAGTCAATCCTACAAACTAAACCTTGTCTGTTCAAAGTCAATCCTACAAACTAAACCTTGTCTGTTCAAAGTCAATCCTACAAACTAAACCTTGTCTGTTCAAAGTCAATCCTACAAACTAAACCTTGTCTGTTCAAAGTCAATCCTACAAACTTTGCAAGTAATTTATTAAGAAAAATGACTCAGTTAGAGGATGTCATTTTTGTTAAATCATATATTATTTTTATGAACATCTTACATTGGACATTTTTATTTGGAGCTCATAAACAAGAATACAAATGTTGGGTTTTCATGACAGGACTCCTTTAATGTTTGGTTTTATGACAGGACTCCTTTAATGTTTGGTTTCATTACAGGACTCCTTTAATGTTTGGTTTCATGACAGGACTCCTTTAATGTTAGGTTTTATTACAGGACTCCTTTAATGTTTGGTTTCATTACAGGACTCCTTTAATGTTTGGTTTCATGACAGGACTGCTTTAATGTTTGGTTTCATGACAGGACTCCTTTGATGTTTGGTTTCATTACAGGACTCCTTTAATGTTTGGTTTCATGACAGGACTGCTTTAATGTTTGGTTTCATTACAGGACTCCTTTAATGTTTGGTTTCATGACAGGACTGCTTTAATGTTTGGTTTCATTACAGGACTCCTTTAATGTTTGGTTTCATTACAGGACTCCTTTAATGTTTGGTTTCATGACAGGACTCCTTTGATGTTTGGTTTCATGACAGGACTCCTTTAATGTTTGGTTTCATGACAGGACTCCTTTAATGTTTGGTTTCATGACAGGACTCCTTTAATGTTTGATTTCATTACAGGACTCCTTTAATATTTGGTTTCATGACAGCACTCCTTTAATGTTTGGTTTCATTACAGGACTCCTTTAATGTTTGGTTTCATTACAGGACTCCTTTAATGTTTGGTTTCATGACAGGACTGCTTTAATGTTTGGTTTTATTACAGGACTCATTTAATGTTTGGTTTCATTACAGGACTCCTTTAATGTTTGGTTTCATTACAGGACTCCTTTAATGTTTGGTTTCATGACAGGACTCCTTTAATGTTTGGTTTCATGACAGGACTCCTTTAATGTTTGGTTTCATTACAGGACTCCTTTAATGTTTGGTTTCATTAAAGGACTCCTTTAATGTTTGGTTTCATGACAGGACTCCTTTAATGTTTGGTTTCATGACAGGACTCCTTTAATGTTTGGTTTCATGACAGGACTCCTTTAATGTTTGGTTTCATGACAGGACTCCTTTAATGTTTGGTTTCATGACAGGACTACTTTAATGTTTGGTTTCATGACAGGACTCCTGTAATGTTTGGTTTTATTACAGGACTCCTTTAATTTTTGGTTTCATTACAGGACTCCTTTAATGTTTGGTTTTATTACAGGACTCCTTTAATGTTATCAGTTGAGTTTGGCCATATCGACTGCACTGTCTTTCTCATTCGGAACAACGCCATCGTCAATGCCAGAGACACAGATGGCAGAACAGCTTTACATAGAGGGGTGAGTTTCAATACATATTAAGAGATATCTTTACTTTCAGTTTGGGTGCACAACAACTTAGGTGCCCCAACAACTTAGGTGCCCCAACAACTTAGGTGCCCCAACAACGTAGGTGCCCCAACAACTTAGGTGCCCCAACAACTTAGGTGCCCCAACAACTTAGTTGCCCCAACATTCCTGTTATGTGCCTCAGCAATCCTCCTAAGTGGTCCAAGACATCAACAACTCTCCAAAATGCCCTAACATTCATCTGAGCCCGTTTTGACAAACGCATTTTCTTAACTTTTAACGTGGGTGCTCAAAGAGCCCTACAAGGGTCAAGTTACATACACTTCTTAATTTTAACTGAATTATTCAGCCTCAGAAAGATCCTATTCTTTTCTGATAATTTTATGTAACTGCTTTGACTTTCAACCTAAACTTGAGCAAATTGGACACAATGCTCAGGAAAGTATAATATCAGGTTCAAAATTTTTATTTTTAGTAATGCAGAGAAAGTTACAGAAAGTCATTTTGATGTTGATTCAAAGAAATGGAAAGACATTAAAACTTAGAACTAAATTACTCGTTAAAAAAAATTAGTAACAAAATTTCTAAAAATTATGCTGTGAGAAACCATGATTAAATTTTCAATAGGCACTTCCCTGAGTAGCTCTCCAGTCTGATCTTGGAGAAGGAAGTCATTGTTGCTATTTTCAAACAAATGTTGGAACTTGTGCTTAGGCTTGCAAGCTGTCTCTTAAATTACATGGTTTAAAGCGTTTTATAATTTATACCCCCTCAAACTCTTTATTCAAACATCTAACAACAATGGGCCAGCAATAATGCTCTTTATTCAAACATCTAACAACAATGGGCCAGCAATAATGCTCTTTATTCAAACATCTAACAACAATGGGCCAGCAATAATGCTCTTTATTCAAACATCTAACAACAATGGGCCAGCAATAATGCTCTTTATTCAAACATCTAACAACAATGGGCCAGCAATAATGCTCTTTATTCAAACATCTAACAACAATGGGCCAGCAATAATGCTCTTTATTCAAACATCTAACAACAATGGGCCAGCAATAATGCTCTTTATTCAAACATCTAACAACAATGGGCCAGCAATAATGCTCTTTATTCAAACATCTAACAACAATGGGCCAGCAATAATGCTCTTTATTCAAACATCTAACAACAATGGGCCAGCAATAATGCTCTTTATTCAAACATCTAACAACAATGGGCCAGCAATAATGCTCTTTATTCAAACATCTAACAACAATGGGCCAGCAATAATGCTCTTTATTCAAACATCTAACAACAATGGGCCAGCAATAATGCTCTTTATTCAAACATCTAACAACAATGGGCCAGCAATAATGCTCTTTATTCAAACATCTAACAACAATGGGCCAGCAATAATGCTCTTTATTCAAACATCTAACAACAATGGGCCAGCAATAATGCTCTTTATTCAAACATCTAACAACAATGGGCCAGCAATAATGCTCTTTATTCAAACATCTAACAACAATGGGCCAGCAATAATGCTCTTTATTCAAACATCTAACAACAATGGGCCAGCAATAATGCTCTTTATTCAAACATCTAACAACAATGGGCCCAGCAATAATGCTCTTTATTCAAACATCTAACAACAATGGGCCAGCAATAATGCTCTTTATTCAAACATCTAACAACAATGGGCCAGCAATAATGCTCTTTATTCAAACATCTAACAACAATGGGCCAGCAATAATGCTCTTTATTCAAACATCTAACAACAATGGGCCAGCAATAATGCTCTTTATTCAAACATCTAACAACAATGGGCCAGCAATAATGCTCTTTATTCAAACATCTAACAACAATGGGCCAGCAATAATGCTCTTTATTCAAACATCTAACAACAATGGGCCAGCAATAATGCTCTTTATTCAAACATCTAACAACAATGGGCCAGCAATAATGCTCTTTATTCAAACATCTAACAACAATGGGCCAGCAATAATGCTCTTTATTCAAACATCTAACAACAATGGGCCAGCAATAATGCTCTTTATTCAAACATCTAACAACAATGGGCCAGCAATAATGCTCTTTATTCAAACATCTAACAACAATGGGCCAGCAATAATGCTCTTTATTCAAACATCTAACAACAATGGGCCAGCAATAATGCTCTTTATTCAAACATCTAACAACAATGGGCCAGCAATAATGCTCTTTATTCAAACATCTAACAACAATGGGCCAGCAATAATGCTCTTTATTCAAACATCTAACCACAATGGGCCAGCAATAATGCTCTTTATTCAAACATCTAAACCACAATGGGCCAGCAATAATGCTCTTTATTCAAACATCTAACAACAATGGGCCAGCAATAATGCTCTTTATTCAAACATCTAACAACAATGGGCCAGCAATAATGCTCTTTATTCAAACATCTAACAACAATGGGCCAGCAATAATGCTCTTTAGCTGAGCCATAACGTTTGGTGTTGATGTAAGTCACCTATCAAATGACACGTGGCCAGTTTATTGTTGACATTTAGCCTTGGTCCATTACAGTTATGCCAGTGAAAATGTTTCTCACTGAAGTGGAAAACATGCCATACATTTAGAAACGCTTGAGGCACTATATGTTTTTCATTTTTTGTTTGCTACTAAATGAACAGAATGTTTGGGAGATATCTCCAGTTGATTCTTGAGGTTAAAATGTACTGACTTTGTATGACACATATTAGTGTATTGACATATATGATTAAAATGTACTGACTTTGTATGACACATATTAGTGTATTGACATATATGATTAAAATGTACTGACTTTGTATGACACATATTAGTGTATTGACATATATGATTAAAATGTACTGACTTTGTATGACACATATTAGTGTATTGACATATATGATTAAAATGTACTGACTTTGTATGACACATATTAGTGTATTGACATATATGATTAAAATGTACTGACTTTGTATGACACATATTAGTGTATTGACATATATGATTAAAATGTACTGACTTTGTATGACACATATTAGTGTATTGACATATATGATTAAAATGTACTGACTTTGTATGACACATATTAGTGTATTGACATATATGATTAAAATGTACTGACTTTGTATGACACATATTAGTGTATTGACATATATGATTAAAATGTACTGACTTTGTATGACACATATTAGTGTATTGACATATATGATTAAAATGTACTGACTTTGTATGACACATATTAGTGTATTGACATATATGATTAAAATGTACTGACTTTGTATGACACATATTAGTGTATTGACATATATGATTAAAATGTACTGACTTTGTATGACACATATTAGTGTATTGACATATATGATTAAAATGTACTGACTTTGTATGACACATATTAGTGTATTGACATATATGATTAAAATGTACTGACTTTGTATGACACATATTAGTGTATTGACATATATGATTAAAATGTACTGACTTTGTATGACACATATTAGTGTATTGACATATATGATTAAAATGTACTGACTTTGTATGACACATATTAGTGTATTGACATATATGATTAAAATGTACTGACTTTGTATGACACATATTAGTGTATTGACATATATGATTAAAATGTACTGACTTTGTATGACACATATTAGTGTATTGACATATATGATTAAAATGTACTGACTTTGTATGACACATATTAGTGTATTGACATATATGATTAAAATGTACTGACTTTGTATGACACATATTAGTGTATTGACATATATGATTAAAATGTACTGACTTTGTATGACACATATTAGTGTATTGACATATATGATTAAAATGTACTGACTTTGTATGACACATATTAGTGTATTGACATATATGATTAAAATGTACTGACTTTGTATGACACATATTAGTGTATTGACATATATGATTAAAATGTACTGACTTTGTATGACACATATTAGTGTATTGACATATATGATTAAAATGTACTGACTTTGTATGACACATATTAGTGTATTGACATATATGATTAAAATGTACTGACTTTGTATGACACATATTAGTGTATTGACATATATGATTAAAATGTACTGACTTTGTATGACACATATTAGTGTATTGACATATATGATTAAAATGTACTGACTTTGTATGACACATATTAGTGTATTGACATATATGATTAAAATGTACTGACTTTGTATGACACATATTAGTGTATTGACATATATGATTAAAATGTACTGACTTTGTATGACACATATTAGTGTATTGACATATATGATTAAAATGTACTGACTTTGTATGACACATATTAGTGTATTGACATATATGATTAAAATGTACTGACTTTGTATGACACATATTAGTGTATTGACATATATGATTAAAATGTACTGACTTTGTATGACACATATTAGTGTATTGACATATATGATTAAAATGTACTGACTTTGTATGACACATATTAGTGTATTGACATATATGATTAAAATGTACTGACTTTGTATGACACATATTAGTGTATTGACATATATGATTAAAATGTACTGACTTTGTATGACACATATTAGTGTATTGACATATATGATTAAAATGTACTGACTTTGTATGACACATATTAGTGTATTGACATATATGATTAAAATGTACTGACTTTGTATGACACATATTAGTGTATTGACATATATGATTAAAATGTACTGACTTTGTATGACACATATTAGTGTATTGACATATATGATTAAAATGTACTGACTTTGTATGACACATATTAGTGTATTGACATATATGATTAAAATGTACTGACTTTGTATGACACATATTAGTGTATTGACATATATGATAAATGTACTGACTTTGTATGACAATATTAGTGTATTGACATATATGATTAAAATGTACTGACTTTGTATGACACATATTAGTGTATTGACATATATGATTAAAATGTACTGACTTTGTATGACACATATTAGTGTATTGACATATATGATTAAAATGTACTGACTTTGTATGACACATATTAGTGTATTGACATATATGATTAAAATGTACTGACTTTGTATGACACATATTAGTGTATTGACATATATGATTAAAATGTACTGACTTTGTATGACACATATTAGTGTATTGACATATATGATTAAAATGTACTGACTTTGTATGACACATATTAGTGTATTGACATATATGATTAAAATGTACTGACTTTGTATGACACATATTAGTGTATTGACATATATGATTAAAATGTACTGACTTTGTATGACACATATTAGTGTATTGACATATATGATTAAAATGTACTGACTTTGTATGACACATATTAGTGTATTGACATATATGATTAAAATGTACTGACTTTGTATGACACATATTAGTGTATTGACATATAA
>CALYLW010003006.1:0-20527 GCA_944989445.1 Ampullaceana balthica | reverse complement strand
TTTGATTAGAGATGACAAGTGTTGATTAGAGATGACAAGTGTTGATTAGAGATGACAAGTGTTGATTAGAGATGACAAGTGTTGATTAGAGATGACAAGTGTTGATTAGAGATGACAAGTGCTGATTAGAGATGACAAGTGTTGATTAGAGATGACAAGTGTTGATTAGAGATGACAAGTGCTGATTAGAGATGACAAGTGTTGATTAGAGATGACAAGTGCTGATTAGAGATGACAAGTGTTGATTAGAGATGACAAGTGTTGATTAGAGATGAAAAGTTTTGATTAGAGATGACAAGTGTTGATTAGAGATGACAAATGCTGATCAAAGATGACAAGTCTTGATTAGAGATGACAAGTGTTGATTAGAGATGACAAGTGTTGATTAGAGATGACAAGTGTTGATTAGAGATGACAAGTGCTGATCAAAGATGACAAGTCTTGATTAGAGATGACAAGTGTTGATTAGAGATGACAAGTTTTGATTAGAGATGACAAGTGCTGATTAGAGATGACAAGTGTTGATTAGAGATGACAAGTCTTGATTAGAGATGACAAGTGTTGATTAGAGATGACAAGTGTTGATTAGAGATGACAAGTGTTGATTAGAGATGACAAGTGTTGATTAGAGATGACAAGTGTTGATTAGAGATGACAAGTGCTGATCAAAGATGACAAGTCTTGATTAGAGATGACAAGTGTTGATTAGAGATGACAAGTGTTGATTAGAGATGACAAGTGTTGATTAGAGATGACAAGTGTTGATTAGAGATGACAAGTGCTGATCAAAGATGACAAGTCTTGATTAGAGATGACAAGTGTTGATTAGAAATGACAAGTGCTGATCAAAGATGACAAGTCTTGATTAGAGATGACAAGTGTTGATTAGAGATGACAAGTGCTGATCAAAGATGACAAGTCTTGATTAGAGATGACAAGTGCTGATCAAAGATGACAAGTCTTGATTAGAGATGACAAGTCTTGATTAGAGATGACAAGTGCTGATCAAAGATGACAAGTGTTGATTAGAGGTGACAAGTGCTGATCAAAGATGACAAGTCTTGATTAGAGATGACAAGTGTTGATTAGAGATGACAAGTGTTGATTAGAGATGACAAGTGTTGATTAGAGATGACAAGTGTTGATTAGAGATGACAAGTTTTGATTAGAGATGACAAGTGTTGATTAGAGATGACAAGTGTTGATTAGAGATGACAAGTTTTGATTAGAGATGACAAGTGTTGATTAGAGATGACAAGTGTTGATTAGAGATGACAAGTGTTGATTAGAGATGACAAGTGCTGATTAGAGATGACAAGTGTTGATTAGAGATGACAAGTGTTGATTAGAGATGACAAGTGTTGATTAGAGATGACAAGTGTTGATTAGAGATGACAAGTGTTGATTAGAGATGACAAGTGTTGATTAGAGATGACAAGTGTTGATTAGAGATGACAAGTGTTGATTAGAGATGACAAGTTTTGATTAGAGATGACAAGTGCTGATCAAAGATGACAAGTGCTGATCAAAGATGACAAGTCTTGATTAGAGATGACAAGTGTTGATTAGAGATGACAAGTGCTGATCAAAGATGACAAGTCTTGATTAGAGATGACAAGTGTTGATTAGAGATGACAAGTCTTGATTAGAGATGACAAGTGTTGATTAGAGATGACAAGTGTTGATTAGAGATGACAAGTGTTGATTAGAGATGACAAGTGTTGATTAGAGATGACAAGTGTTGATTAGAGATGACAAGTGTTGATTAGAGATGACAAGTGTTGATTAGAGATGACAAGTTTTGATTAGAGATGACAAGTGTTGATTAGAGATGACAAGTGCTGATCAAAGATGACAAGTCTTGATTAGAGATGACAAGTGTTGATTAGAGATGACAAGTGTTGATTAGAGATGACAAGTGTTGATTAGAGATGACAAGTTTTGATTAGAGATGACAAGTGTTGATTAGAGATGACAAGTGTTGATTAGAGATGACAAGTGTTGATTAGAGATGACAAGTGTTGATTAGAGATGACAAGTTTTGATTAGAGATGACAAGTGTTGATTAGAGATGACAAGTGTTGATTAGAGATGACAAGTTTTGATTAGAGATGACAAGTGTTGATTAGAGATGACAAGTGTTGATTAGAGATGACAAGTGTTGATTAGAGATGACAAGTGCTGATTAGAGATGACAAGTGTTGATTAGAGATGACAAGTGTTGATTAGAGATGACAAGTGTTGATTAGAGATGACAAGTGTTGATTAGAGATGACAAGTGTTGATTAGAGATGACAAGTGTTGATTAGAGATGACAAGTGTTGATTAGAGATGACAAGTGTTGATTAGAGATGACAAGTTTTGATTAGAGATGACAAGTGCTGATCAAAGATGACAAGTGCTGATCAAAGATGACAAGTCTTGATTAGAGATGACAAGTGTTGATTAGAGATGACAAGTGCTGATCAAAGATGACAAGTCTTGATTAGAGATGACAAGTGTTGATTAGAGATGACAAGTCTTGATTAGAGATGACAAGTGTTGATTAGAGATGACAAGTGTTGATTAGAGATGACAAGTGTTGATTAGAGATGACAAGTGTTGATTAGAGATGACAAGTGTTGATTAGAGATGACAAGTGTTGATTAGAGATGACAAGTGTTGATTAGAGATGACAAGTTTTGATTAGAGATGACAAGTGTTGATTAGAGATGACAAGTGCTGATCAAAGATGACAAGTCTTGATTAGAGATGACAAGTGTTGATTAGAGATGACAAGTGTTGATTAGAGATGACAAGTGTTGATTAGAGATGACAAGTTTTGATTAGAGATGACAAGTGTTGATTAGAGATGACAAGTGTTGATTAGAGATGACAAATGCTGATCAAAGATGACAAGTCTTGATTAGAGATGACAAGTGTTGATTAGAGATGACAAGTGCTGATCAAAGATGACAAGTCTTGATTAGAGATGACAAGTGTTGATTAGAGATGACAAGTGCTGATCAAAGATGACAAGTCTTGATTAGAGATGACAAGTGTTGATTAGAGATGACAAGTGTTGTTTAGAGATGACAAGTGTTGATTAGAGATGACAAATGCTGATCAAAGATGACAAGTGTTGATTAGAGATGACAAGTGTTGATTAGAGATGACAAATGCTGATCAAAGATGACAAGTGTTGATTAGAGATGACAAATGCTGATCAAAGATGACAAGTGTTGATTAGAGATGACAAGTGTTGATTAGAGATGACAAATGTTGATTAGAGATGACAAGTCTTGATTAGAGATGACAAGTGTTGATTAGAGATGACAAGTGTTGATTAGAGATGACAAGTGTTGATTAGAGATGACAAGTGTTGATTAGAGATGACAAGTGTTGATTAGAGATGACAAGTGTTGATTAGAGATGACAAGTGTTGATTAGAGATGACAAGTGTTGATTAGAGATGACAAGTGTTGATTAGAGATGACAAGTCTTGATTAGAGATGACAAGTGTTGATTAGAGATGACAAGTGTTGATTAGAGATGACAAGTGTTGATTAAAGATGACATGTCTTGATTAGAGATGACAAGTGTTGATTAGAGATGACAAATGCTGATCAAAGATGACAAGTGTTGATTAGAGATGACAAGTGTTGATTAGAGATGACAAATGCTGATCAAAGATGACAAGTCTTGATTAGAGATGACAAGTGTTGATTAGAGATGACAAGTCTTGATTAGAGATGACAAGTGTTGATTAGAGATGACAAGTGTTGATTAGAGATGACAAGTGTTGATTAGAGATGACAAATGCTGATCAAAGATGACAAGTGTTGATTAGAGATGACAAGTGTTGATTAGAGATGACAAGTGTTGATTAGAGATGACAAGTGTTGATTAGAGATGACAAATGCTGATCAAAGATGACAAGTCTTGATTAGAGATGACAAGTGTTGATTAGAGATGACAAGTGCTGATCAAAGATGACAAGTCTTGATTAGAGATGACAAGTGTTGATTAGAGATGACAAGTGTTGATTAGAGATGACAAGTGTTGATTAGAGATGACAAATGCTGATCAAAGATGACAAGTGTTGATTAGAGATGACAAGTGTTGATTAGAGATGACAAATGCTGATCAAAGATGACAAGTCTTGATTAGAGATGACAAGTGTTGATTAGAGATGACAAGTGTTGATTAGAGATGACAAGTCTTGATTAGAGATGACAAGTGCTGATCAAAGATGACAAGTCTTGATTAGAGATGACAAGTGCTGATCAAAGATGACAAGTCTTGATTAGAGATGACAAGTGCTGATCAAAGATGACAAGTCTTGATTAGAGATGACAAGTGCTGATCAAAGATGACAAGTCTTGATTAGAGATGACAAGTGCTGATCAAAGATGACAATTCTTGATTAGAGATGACAAGTGCTGATCAAAGATGACAAGTCTTGATTAGAGATGACAAGTGCTGATCAAAGATGACAAGTCTTGATTAGAGATGACAAGTGTTGATCAAAGATGACAAGTCTTGATTAGAGATGACAAGTGCTGATTAAAGATGACAATTCTTGATTAGAGATGACAAGTGCTGATCAAAGATGACAAGTCTTGATTAGAGATGACAAGTGTTGATCCAGATTGCTTGATTTATGCTTATTTCCTGAAAGAAAACTGTGTAAGTGTTTGTCAAATCGAAAAAAGTCATGCAGATCCTGTTCAACTTCTTTGGTCAGTAACGAGCAGCTAAGTTTCTCACATAGGGGTCAGCTAATGAGGTTTTAATATATTTTTTTAAGTCGCTGTTCTAAATACGGTGAGCTGTGCTTTGAAGTCAACACTCTCATCAATATCCACAGAGAATTGGGACCCATCCACCAAAGAAAACATTGATAAACTAGAACAAATTCAAAAAAGAGCTGCCAGATTCATTACTGGAGAATATTCGAAACTGACAAGAATAACACCATTAGTTAAATCATTAAACCTTGAAACACTAGAGGATAGAAGAACCAAGAGCAAAGTAGTAATCATACATAAAGCAATTAATTCTAATTTAGAAATACAACACAAAGATAACTTAATACAACCCTCAGATAGACATAAGGATAAAAACACCTTTCTTATTCCGTATGCAAGAACAAACACATACAAGTTTTCCTTCTTCCCGTCCGGAATTCGGGCGTGGAATGGGTTGCCTGAAGAATCCAGGAAAACCAACACTTTATCAACATTTAAATCTCTAATAAAAATGCAAGACTAAACACAAACCATAGATAAGCGTAGGACGCAATAATCTTCTGTATAGAAGGAGCGTCTGTAAACAGATAAGATAAGATAAGAGAATTGTTCACATCTTGATACAGTGCCATTCAATCGTCGTTACAAATAATCTGAAAAGAAATCGATATTTTCAGCAACCGTGTTTCTAGTTAATAAAATTCTTTGAATAACCTTCATGTCTGTTTACGCCTAATATGAGCAGTTTCTACAAGGCTGTAAGAGATGCAGTCACTTAAAAACTTCGAAATGAACTCAAATCGTTTTCCTATATTTGCACAATTGATAACATTTGGATCATTTCCGGTCATATTGACAATGTAGTCATAAAAACATGTGGATCTGTAGTGCGCATGAAATAATGCTCACCTTGCTGTATAAGATCATGTATACAAAAACCTAAGCAAATATGACAAGTGTATTCAAAGCTTGAGAGAAGAATCAAAACTGACACTTTCAGAATAAACAATATTTTCATGCTGTCAGTAAACCATTTAATTCACTTGATAGGAAAATAACATGTCTATATTTATGACATCCTGGACTTGTTTAAAGAAAAAAACGCACAGTGCTGTTAGTGTCATTCATACAAAATGTACTTTCGGCTATTAAATCTCAAACTGAAAGAATATTCATTGTCTGATGCACTTCCATACTGACACATGGTGCAGAGTTGCATCTTTTTTACATGTCTGATTTACAGAGAATCATAAGTATAACCACATTGTTAGACTTTTTTTTCAAACTTGAAAATTAAAAACTGAATTCTTCTGTTTCAGGTCTGTCCCAGTCAATCATTAAATTACAGCAGCAACTAACCACAGAAGGGCAAGTCCGTGACGTCATCTTTCTTCAGGGTGTTACTTTTGTCCTATTCATTTCCTACCCTTGAGCCAACATATAGAAAAACACCCAGGGACATTTTCTAATCTTCAATTAAAAGATGTAGTTCGCAGAAAACTGCTAACAATAGTTACAGAGGCGTAACAACGACTTGGCATCTTGGCAGTTGCCAATGGCGCCGAGGGCTAATCCTTCATCTATCAATTTATTCTGTATAAGTTAGTATTTTCCCTATTTCTAAAAAGGGCCAAAAATGAATTTGCCATGGGCCCGGAAAACCCAGTTACGCTTCTGAATAGTTATACATGTACTCAAGTATTCAATTTTATAGCAACAAATTCAAGGATTTAAGATTTAAGTTAGATTTACATTTCAAGGGTTAGTAGAAAATTTAGGATGTTGTATGCTATATACGAATCAAAATCATTTTTAAACATTTATTTTATTTCTTAAGTTTTGGCTAAAAACTCTTTTGTTCAAATATTAAAAATCTGTCATAATCATTTCGTTTGATTGGCACACGATTACATTTCATTTATCTTTTCACAGTAGTTTGTATGTGTTCTTTCATTTTTATTCAGTTTTATTGTCTATTTCCGTTGTTTACGTAGTAGGACTTTTGGAAGAAGAATATGACATGTAACCATGCAATAAGAATTCAAGATGTAGACAGATGAAAACGGATAACATAACTGGAATTGATAAACTGAAAAAAACTTCGCAAATAGAGTTAAACAGTAATCACAAACACACTTGATTAATGAAATGAGAAAATTATGTGAAAATAAAAACGTTATTGCTTGAGTAGTTTGATTAATGTTTCATTTAATAAGTTTATTATTATTTTAAAATTTTATTTTAGCCTAACTTCACCTTCCAGACATTTTTTTCTCTCGTATTTTAAGTTTTTGTTTTCGTGACGTACCACATCGACCAAGCAAGGAAACAGAAGTAGAAATAAATTTCGACACTACGCGACTGTTATATCTAGTACTTCATTGTGGCCTCTCAACCTAGGGTGTTCTGTGTTTGTAACCAGATCTTCGAATATAATTATGATTTTTTAATTAGAAGTTTCAAATAAATACTAAAAAAAAGTATGCCTGAAGATGTAATATTGAAATAAACAGATTGTCTTAAATGTTTTTACTTTGAGTTGGTTTTTGTTGAAGGATAAAAA
Organism: Ampullaceana balthica; assembly: GCA_944989445.1. Lineage (NCBI taxonomy): Eukaryota > Metazoa > Mollusca > Gastropoda > Lymnaeidae > Ampullaceana > Ampullaceana balthica. Next base: position 13,234 of record CALYLW010003006.1, on the reverse strand, counting down.
GTTTGTATTTCAATTTTTTTTCATAGTTGGTCCATGTGAGTAATCGTTTTTGTGGCGTGCCCTAGTGACTTTTTATTAATTAATCAAAGGCATTTAACCGAGACACAATCCCACATGATGTAAATATTGCGATTAATTCCCTTGAATTGACACAAATTCAGTTGTTTAAAATAGTTGATAAGTTGGCCTTCATACTAAGGTCATTTCCTGTATGTATCTCGAACACTAGCATCAATAGCATGAGTTATCATGGATTCGTTAAAAACGAAATTAAATAAATATTTATACCAGTGAACAAATAACGTATTAAGAATGCAAATTATAATTATAAAAATTCTAAAGTAAAAAAATCATATTTTAAATTTTTTTAAAAAACGCCACAGAAATAAAAAAACTGCACATCAATTAGTGGAACAACATATTCTAAGCTTGAAACACTGAAAAAAATTAACAGATGCCTCTGCTTTTTAAAAATCCTTTATATTAACTCTTGGTGTTTTTGGTTGCTTGATTGCTTGTCTGTCGCCAAAAACTTTGGATCGATTTTTAACCCACTTCCTCGTAAGCTAGCGAGCTGATTTTTTGCAGGCAGTTTCGTACCGATGATAAAAACTATGTATCAAAATTTCAGATCGATCGCATGTACCGTAATTAAATTATTGATTTTTTAGATTATTTTATTTATTCCTATATAGCATGTTATTTTTTGAGAGAGTGTAAGGGTGCGTATTTTATTGACAACACTTTTTATAAACATACTAGATTGTTCCGGGGCGCCGTGGCGCCTTCGGCGCCCACTTCTTTTAGGGCGCCTACGGCGCCCACCTTATTCATAAGCAAAAATTAAACTTGCTGAAATGTTCACAAAGTATTTTTATAGGGGCCGTCCATAAAGTACGCCACTTTTTTGTCAAAACCCCAAGTAACTTATCCTTGTTTGATAAATACGAAATATTAAACTTCCTGAAATGTACACAAAGTATTTTATAATTATAAATCATCAAATCCTATTTTTACATCGTTCCCTTTTTCCAAAATTAAGATACAAGCTAAAGCAATGACGTCATATAATATATTTTTTACAGCGCGTCTTTAATTTGTAATTAATTTGCACACCTTTTGATGCACACCTTGTGTTAAATATAAGATCAACCAATGACGTCATATTAAATATTTTTACAGCGCTAATCACCACACGATTTTTTAAAACTGCTATAGACTGTTGTACATCATCAGCGTTCCACATCCAATGAGTGAGCCACTTGGGCTTTTATATTATTTATTCCTGATCGGTGCGCATTATATTATAACATGTTTTACGACACAACTACAATTTTGTATTTTTGGATGGTCTTGCGCTGCGTATTATAATGAACATTCTTTTAGTTACTTCTCGTACATAAAGGATTTATAGTCAAAAACTTTGTTTTTACGTGTTTTTTTTCCAATTAAAAACTTATTTAGCAGACTGAAGCCAACCCCCCCCCCGAAAAAAAACGAGACAAAACATATAACATAATGCATATTTTTAAATCCTTTATATTAACTTGTGGTGTCTGTTTGAGCCCTTGATTGCTGAAAAAACTTTGGATCGATTTTTAACCCACTTCCTTGTAAGCTAGGGAGCTGAAATTTTGCAGGCAGACTCATGCCGATGATAAAAATGATGTTTCAAAATTTTAGATAAATCGAATGTACCATATATAATTAATGAATTTTTAGATTATCTTTATTTATCTCTTTGAAACGTTAATTTTTGTGCTAGAGTGTCGCGGTGCGTATATATTGAACAACCTTTCCTGTCGCGCAATAAGGTGCGTATTATATTGACAACATTTTTTACAAATATATTCCTGATCGGTGCGCATTATATTAAACATGTTTTACGAGACAACTAAAATTTTGTATTTTTGGATTGTCTTGCGCTGCGTATTATAAAGAACATTCTTTTAGTTATGTCTCCTATATAAAGGATTTATAGTCAAAAACTTGTTTTTTAACTTTTTTTTTATTAAACGTAATATGTTCGAAAATTTCAATATAGCACTTCCTATTCTTAACTGGAAGCTCCATTGATCCTTTTCACTTTTCTCTTGCTTTTCACAGTGGGGTGAAGTAGGCATCTTTCTACTTGTAAGGCTTATTTAATTTTAATTGCTTGAAACTCTCTAAAACGCATAACATATACAACTATTTTTTTCTTCTATTCGGCTGTAAGCAGTTCCTTTTATATTAACCTGAACAATAGCCATTAGTGTTGTTCAGATACAAGATCAAATGTAATGTAATGATACGCTCAGTGATAAGGGAAATAAGGCGTTCGCCTTGCTCGCCAACCAAAGTAAGACAGCACGACGTAGTAATAGGAAGACTACTTTATTCCTCCACAGGAATATTTCTCATAGGGCGAATAATTCTAACACTGTGTGGCACAAAAATGTTGGTCCAAGAGACTGCATAAGACACGAATACTTAGAGCACCAAGGACTGGTCAATTTAAGTTCCCCAGGGGCTGGTCAAACTAAATGACCTAGGGATCGCCTATACTAAGTACCACAGGGACCGGCCATACCACGTGTCCCAGGGACCGGCCATACTAAGAGCTCCAGGGACCATCCATACCAAGTGCACCAGGTACCGGCCATACCTAGTGTCCCAGGGACCGGCCATACTAAGAGCTCCAGGGACCATCCATACCAAGTGCACCAGGTACCGGTCATATCTAGTGTCCAAGGGACAAGCAATTCTGTGATCATAAATAGTTGGTGTCAGGGTATGAGAATCACTGCGAATGATTGTTGTGAGATTGTTGTGAGATTGTTGTGAGCCAGTGTTGGAGTCGGGTCAAGGCGTTGTTGACGGGTATGAACTCCTATCACGGGAATAATGTCTAGTGATGTCTGAGTGAACTTCTGGTCACACGGGATATGTCAGGGACATGACCAGAGGACACGCCAGGGTCAGTTGAGACCAGTTGGGGGGTTTATAAGAGAGTAGTCGAGACGAGGGCAGGGAGTTGCAGAAAGCTGTGTAGTTCGCACAGTGTTGTGCGGTCAGACCGGTCAGGGTAGACCGGGGAGCTGCAGGGTTGCAGTAAAACAGAGTTGAGTTTAACGTCGCCCAGAAGCGGTCGGGTCGGACCGAGGGCATGCTTGAGCATACAGCCCGTTATATATAGATGTATTTTATGTCAAGGCAAGACAGCCAGTTGTACAGTTGTTTATAGTAGAATAAACATTGCATCGTTACACAGACTTGTGTCATCTCTTGTGTATGTTGTGTGTAGCGGAGAGCAAGGTACAATCCACCTAAACATAGAGACTTAACATGGGGGCCCGAATTGTCTCTGGATTGCCTAGCACCGCCAAACACTACGAGAGATGGGACGGAACCACATCAGCACAGCGGTATGTGCGCCTGTACTTTTCAGTACAGCGCCTCTGATACAGACTACTGTATCCATCGTAGGGCATACGTCTTACAACAGCACAACGACGATCAACCAGCGACGAACACGGGCAGACAGGGCAACGATCAACGTATCAGCGGATTTTCTGATAGACGATGCCTAGCAAGTCCCAGTACGGAACATTACCAGCCAGAAGACCAACTACAAGAGATACCTCGAACCAGAACCAGCAAAACAACGACGTCGGAACCAGCACAGCAACGACGTCTGAACCAGACGGTGCCAACTACGAGAGAAGACGATTACAAACTGTACCGGGAGGTCAAGTTGCAGAACCAACCATCCCGCCCCAGTGGGACCCTGAGGAGCCGAGACGACCCACAGCACCACAGTTCAAATCGGGACAAGATCGAGAAGATATTCAAGGTGGAGAAAAACATTACTAAGTGACAAGGAAACTGCAAAAAGTGTGACTTTGTGAACTTCTTACGAATGGATATTTATTGTGTAATGGGACTTTCATTGTATATGGATATTATGTCTGAAATATAACCCACAGTAAGTACGTACTTAATTACTTATAAAATAGTGTTAAATTGGGGAAGTGTGCTATAGCAAGATTGATCTGTTAGATAATATATATAGATATAGCATACCTGTCAGATATAAACGGACAATAAGGGAAGCTAGATTATAAAAAGTAAAATATAAAAGCTAGATAAAATAATGGCGGACAAGGATAGATGGTGGATTAATAAAATTGAGGAAGTACGGGCAAAGTGGCATAAAGAAGATGAAAAATTACTGAGACAAAACGAAGAGAGACAAAGACAGCGACAGATAAAAGATGAGAAAAAACGTAGACAATACGAAAAGAGACAATCAAAATTAGAGGCAAAAAGACAGAGAAGGGCTATAGAAGAGACAGAACACTACGACAGTGAAGTTATTAACTGTGAGGAAGTACTCTATGGAATAGCCAGTATATATTGTGAAGATCCATATTTAACGGAAGAGGTTTATAGGGTGGCGGACCCATCAGCTGGCCAGTTTAAATATTATAGACATGAGAATCCCGAAGAACCGGTCAATATCGTAAGGTATGAAAAGGAAAACATGATCCAGGGTGATCACAAGCCCAAGAGTAAGAAAGTTACTGAAGTTCATGAGAATTCCCCTAAGAACAAAAGACAATATATAAAGAAATATGAAGAATATGACAAAAAAGAAATGGAAATTAGTTTCCTTAAAAACCGTAACGCCGAAGATAAAAAAGAAATAGATTGGTTAAACTTGGAATTGGCAGACAACCTGAGCCTTGTAGACAGGCTAAAAGCCGCATTGTTCAACAAAGATAAGGAAATAGCGGAACACACAGATACAGTAAATGAATTACAATCAACAGTACGTAGCGTTCAAAACAGACTTAAAGAACTAGAAAAAGAAGACGTGGAAAACAAATTAAAAATAGAGAAAACTGAAGCTGAGTCAATTGAAGTAAGAATGAAAATTGCCGAACGAGAAAGTCAGTTGGTTGAAAAAGAGGAATTATTGGGAAAAGTAGAAAGAGAGCTAAACGACAAAGTGGAGTTATTAGACAAATTAAAGAGTGACCACAAAACAAAAGTAGATGAAAAAGAAGTCGAGCTATTGAGTTTAAAAATGAAAATCGACTCAATGGAGAGAGATTTTCCCAGATTATTAGAAATACTCAAGGTGAAAGAGGGCATACTAGCAGAGATGGAGATAAATGTAAACAAGGCAAACCAACATATAACAGAGTTGAAGAAGTCTGGGGTTGAAAAAGATGAAATATTAGAAAAATTACAGAGGGAAATAAAAGAAAAAGAGAGAAAAAACATAGAAAGGGAGAGAAACCTAATGATTACACACGACAATCTGAGTAAGAGTTTAGCAGACAAAGATGATTTATTAGAAGAATTGAAGAGAGAGCACAAAATAAAAATGAATGAATCTGAAGTTAAGTCCATGAACATGAAAATGAAAAGTACCGAAATGGATGAAGTGTATTCTAATTTGATAAAAATATTCAAGGGGAAAGATGAAAAACTAGCAGAGATGGAAATAAACTTAATAATTGCAAACCAAAATATAACAGGGCTGAATAGGACGCTGGATGATAACGACGAACTTATGGAAAAATTACAGAGGGAGCTAAAGGAAAGAGAGATAGAAAACAAAAATATTAAAGAAAGACTGACTCAAAAAGAAGAGGTCAATAAGCAGTTAACCCTAAAGGTAGAACGTAACAAAGAAGACATAACGGAATTATGGCGAATCATAACGGACAAAGAAGAAAAAATGGCTGACTTAAACCTCAGGTTAACAGTGTTGGGTCCAAGGCAACAAGCACATAAAGAATGGATCTCTAATGAAACCATGGAGAAAATCCAACAGAGGAAAAAGAAGAAGGCAAATCTCAACAACAGCCGCACCAGAACTGAAAAAGCTAGAGCATCAGCAGAATACGCAGAAGCCAATAAAGAAGTTAAACGTAGTATAAGGTCAGATAAAAAGAACTACATAGAAGGACTAGCAACTGAAGCAGAAGAGGCAGCTTACCATGGAAACACAAGAGAACTATTCAGTACAATAAAAAAGCTAACCGGAAAGTTCAAAAATCCAGAGAGACCTGTTAAAACTAAAGATGGGAAATCTATACCTGATGAAGAGGGTCAGAAAAAAAGATGGATAGAACATTTTGAAGAACTCCTCAACCGACCAGCCCCACAATACAAACTCAACATAGAGCCAGCGGAACAAGACCTAGAAATAGACTGCAGCACACCCACAAAACAAGAGATAAACAGAGCAATTAAACAACTAAAGAAAGGCAAAGCAGCTGGTCCAGACAGAATACCAGCAGAAGCCTTGACAGCAGATATTACGACTAGCTCTGCAATGCTACACATTCTTTTCAAGAAAATATGGGAGGAAGAACAGATTCCGACGGAGTGGAAAGAAGGACATCTCATTAAGCTCCCAAAGAAAGGAGATCTTAGCTCTTGCTCCAACTATAGAGGAATAACTCTGCTATCCATACCAAGCAAAGTATTTCACAGAGTGCTGCTAAACAGAATGAGGGACGCAATAGACACCCATCTTAGAGACCAACAAGCGGGTTTTAGAAAAGATAGATCATGCACTGACCAAATTGCCACCCTGAGAATTATATTGGAACAATCCCTGGAGTGGAACTCACCACTATACATCAACTTTATTGACTATGAGAAGGCTTTCGATAGTGTTGACAGGCCAACCCTGTGGAAGTTACTAAGACACTACGGGATACCACAAAAACTGACTGACATAATTAAGGCTTCCTACGAAGGACTTACATGTAGAATTGTCCATGGCCAACAAGCAACAGCGGCTTTTGAGGTACAGACCGGAGTCAGACAGGGGTGTCTGCTTTCACCATTCTTATTTCTGCTAACCATCGACTGGATAATGAAAATGTCTACAGAGCAGAAGAGAAATGGTATCCAGTGGACACTATGGAAACAACTTGATGACCTGGACTTTGCGGACGACCTGGCCTTATTATCGCACTCACAGCAACAGATGCAGGAGAAAACCAACAATGTAGCACAATTCTCTGCTTGCCTTGGCCTGAACATCCATAAGGGAAAAAGCAAAGTCCTTAAAATAAACACATCAAGCAACACTCCAATAACACTGGAAGGAACAAATCTGGAAGAGGTGGATAGCTTCACATACCTTGGAAGCATCATCGACACACAAGGAGGGACAGACGCCGATGTAAGAGTGAGAATTGGCAAAGCAAGATCATCATTTAAACAGCTAAAAAAAGTTTGGAGCTGCAACAACTTGACTCTTCATACCAAGGTCAGGATATTCAACACCACAGTAAAGCCTGTCCTACTGTATGGAGCAGAAACATGGCGAATAACAGCAGCCATTTCTAAAAAGCTTCAAGCCTTTATAAATACATGTCTCCGAGCAATTCTCCGAATCCGCTGGCCAAATGTCATCACCAATGAGGACCTCTGGCAACGCACACAACAAGAGCCAGTGGAAGAGCTAATACGCCAGCGCAGATGGAGATGGATTGGCCACACTCTCAGAAAGCCTACATCTAGCATTGTGAGACAAGCCCTCACATGGAACCCCCAAGGCAAAAGGAAAAGAGGTCGTCCCAAAATGACCTGGAGAAGAGAACTGGAGGCAGACACAAAAATGAGCGGGCACAGCTGGGGGCAGATTGAGAGACTGGCGCAGGACCGGGATGCCTGGAGAGACTTTGTTCGCGGCCTATGCCCCAGATGGGACGAAGGGCGATGATGATGATGAGCTGCGGTATTGTTATACCCACGTGGGAAGTGCCGCGTAGGCATGACTTAGAACACATCAGCCTGTATAACGGAAACCAGGGTCGTTTGTTATTTAGGATTGGGGACAAACGTAATATCCCACCCTCAGATACAACGGCTATGATTTTTTTCAATGTTATGAAATTTTTGGCCTGTGTATTGATATATATGAAGATGATATTTGTTATGATGATGATGTGGTTTTTGTGTTAACTATGATTTCTTTTTCAAGATGATGTGGGTTTTTTTTGTTGATAACTATAAGAGATAATAAGGTTTTTTTTGTTAGAACTTGCGGGGTCCAGGTGACCTCGTGTCATTTTTTTATAACATGTATTGATGTGTCATGGGTACCAGTACTATACTGGGTATTGATGACGTATTTTGAGGGTCATGGCCATTGGGGTAATGATATAAGAAATGTTTCGCCCTGGAGATATCAGGACATTCTTGATTACAAGGATATGTATTGTTGATAGGTTCTGCTGAAAATAATGTTGGTGATTTTGATGATGAAATGAATTGTATTAATGAATTATGAATATGCTTTAAGTTTTGTGATGAGTATCATATTATGTTTATGATGATACGGATAAAAGGGGTCCCGCTATGGGGACGTTAAAAGATACATAGGAGGACAATGACTGTCCGTACAGGGTCCCGCTATGGGGACGTTAAAAGATACATAGGAGGACAATGACTGTCCGGGAAGGATCCCGCTGTGGGGACGTGAAATATACATAGGAGAACAGTGACTGTTCCTTATAGGTCCCATGATGTGGACAGAGCTAGTTGTAATTAATGACAGATTTAATTGCAATCTGGGGTATTATGATTATTATGATGAATTATGTTAATTACGACTACTATATGCACATGATTGATGATTGTTATATAATTGATTGTAATGGGTTAAATACAATCAGGCTGAAATGTTTATAGTTTGGATAAGTAGTTATCCCTATAACATTATCTCATGCTGGAGGTAATCCTGGAATAAATATCTTAAGGAATTTATATGAGGTACCAGTAGAGTCAGTTGTAAATAGAAAACAATCTAGCGTAAAAATGGTCAATTGTTGGATACTAATTATGTGAGGTGTTATGACCAGTAGTAGGTCGAAGGTTGGTTCTTTGAGAATTAAGATAATAATGTACGAGTAGTCAAGAAGTAGGAAGTCAGACCTGTATGGCATGGGAGATAGGCTCCCTTTGTTATATAATTAACTACGTCCTGTGCGGCAGGAGTGATGGGCAGTTTTTGTTTATCAATTAACCAAGTTCCTGTGTGGCAGGAGCGATGGGCTGTATTTATATACATAGATTTAGAACTGTGCCTATGGAGGGATAAGAGAGCTTAATAACCCAGGTGTTATTAAAAAGTAATTAAGTGAGCAGTGATTGCTCCGTAATATGCCACATGATGTGGACAAGTGCTTAAGTGTTAGAATTTTGTGTGTGTAATTTTTTTTCCAAGATTTGTAAATGGCATATTGTTAGATGGATTGATTATTAGTGATAATGAGATGCATTAAGACTTCACATGTATATATATTTTCTTTTTGCACTAATGTATATATAGAGTATGTAATTCAGGGGTGGTAGTATGACGGCTGTCCATCTCGAATGACGTTGCGGGTTAGTGAAGTCGTATAAAGGTACGACCAAGTGGATTTATGCTCTGTGTTGTATATACTATTGTTTTTTTTCATGCAATGTTGTGTATAAAATTATTTTGAAAGATATTAATTCATTATGTATTATATTATTGTAATTGTAATGTGCAGTGATTCCATGCCCTGACTTTGTTGTATTGTGAGATTCTACCCGTAAGTAGAATCTAACGGAAGAGGGGGGATATGTCAGGGTATGAGAATCACTGCGAATGATTGTTGTGAGATTGTTGTGAGATTGTTGTGAGCCAGTGTTGGAGTCGGGTCAAGGCGTTGTTGACGGGTATGAACTCCTATCACGGGAATAATGTCTAGTGATGTCTGAGTGAACTTCTGGTCACACGGGATATGTCAGGGACATGACCAGAGGACACGCCAGGGTCAGTTGAGACCAGTTGGGGGGGTTTATAAGAGAGTAGTCGAGACGAGGGCAGGGAGTTGCAGAAAGCTGTGTAGTTCGCACAGTGTTGTGCGGTCAGACCGGTCAGGGTAGACCGGGGAGCTGCAGGGTTGCAGTAAAACAGAGTTGAGTTTAACGTCGCCCAGAAGCGGTCGGGTCGGACCGAGGGCATGCTTGAGCATACAGCCCGTTATATATAGATGTATTTTATGTCAAGGCAAGACAGCCAGTTGTACAGTTGTTTATAGTAGAATAAACATTGCATCGTTACACAGACTTGTGTCATCTCTTGTGTATGTTGTGTGTAGCGGAGAGCAAGGTACAATCCACCTAAACATAGAGACGTAACAGAGTGCTACTCCATTTTCATGAGTGTCTTATGAGTACCATATACCGTACCATATACCATACCGTAACATTTACCATACAATACCATATACCATACTGTCCAATATACCATACCTTACAATTAACAACACAGTAACATATACCAAACCCTATACCGTACCAAATACCATACCGTAACATTTACCATACAGTACCTGATACCATCCTGTACAATATACAATACCGTACCATTTACAATACAGTAAAAGATACCAAACCATATACCGTACCATATACCATACCGTAACATTTACCATACAGTACCATATACCATATTGTACAATATACCATACCGTACCATTTACAATAAAGTAAAATTTACCAAACCATATACCGTACCATATACCAAACCGTAACATTTACCATACTGTACAATAAACCATACCGTACCATTTACAATACAGTAACATGTACCAAACCATATACCATACCATATACCATACCGTAACATTTACCATTCAGTACCATATACCATACTGTACAATATAACATACCAAACCATTTAGAATATGTTTTTGTTCGTTCGTCCGTCGATACGTCGAGGACCACTCTAGTCATCCGAGGGTTTTCTGTGCGTGCGCAGATGGCTGATTAGGCCGATCCTTGCACGAAAGGTTCGGGAACAGAAGGGACAGGGGGCGAGTGCGTCATCTCCTGGAGGGTTGACAGCATGGGCCTTTCGGGCTTGCCTCTTCTTTTCTGCGGCGGTAATCCGGTTTGCCTCACATGACCTGGCACCTTCGTGGATGGAAGAGCGCCAGGTGGATCGGTCCATTGCAGCTCGTTCCCACGTGTCTGGATTTATGGCAAACGCTTTCATTGAGGCTTTCAGTGTGTCTTTGAAGCATTTCTTTTGCCCACCGTGGGACCGCTGACCATACTGGAGCTCACCATAGAAGATTCTCTTTGGCAGTCTCTCGTCTGGCATTCGGACAACGTGCCCTGCCCAGCGAAGCTGGGACTGCATCAGGAGGGTGAAGATGCTGGGGAGACCTGCCTTGGTCAGTACCACTGTGTCTGGAATTTTGTTCTGCCACTTTATGCCGAGAATCTTCCTGAGACTTGTTATATGAAAGTGGTTCAGCTTTCTTGCATGGCGCTGATAAACAGTCCAAGTTTCACAAGCATAAAGCAGTGTGGGGAGCACCACTGCCCTGTACACTTTCAGCTTGGTCTGGATGGTAATGCCTCTTCTGTTCCAGACATTAGGGTACAACCTGCCAAAAGTGGAGCTGGCTCTGGCAATTCTGACGTTCACTTCGTCATCGATGGTGACATTTTGAGACAGTGTGCTGCCTAGATATGTGAACCGGTGCACTGTATTGAGTCTCTGGCCGTTGACAGTGATGTTGGGCTCTACGTAGGGTCTTCCAGGCGCAGGCTGATGGAGGACCTCAGTCTTCTTGGTGTTGATTGACAGACCAAAGTTTGTGCAGGCACTGGAGAACAGGTTTACACTGCGTTGCATGTCGGCTTCTGAGACAGCGTTGAGGGCACAGTCATCAGCGAACAGCAGGTCTCTGATGATGTCTGTCATAACCTTGGTTTTTGCCTGGAGCCTCCGAAGGTTGAACAGCTTGCCATCTGTGCGGTATTTCAGGTTGACACCAACATCCTCGTCTCTGAAGGCCTCTGTCAGCATGGCGGAAAACATGAGGCTAAACAGTGTTGGTGCCAGGACGCAGCCCTGCTTGACTCCGTTTGTGACTGGGAAAGGATCAGAAAACTCCCCGCTGTCCTGGACTCTGGCCTGCATGCCTTCATGGAATTGTTGCACCAAGACGATGAATTTCCTTGGGCAACCGTACTTGGCCATGATCTTCCACAGACCCTCTCTGCCAACAGTGTCAAAGGCCTTGGTCAGGTCGACATAGGTGGAGAACAGATCAGAGTTCTGCTCCTGACATTTCTCCAGCAGCTGCCTGGCAGCGAACACCATGTCGATGGTTCCTCGCTCTTTTCGGAATCCACACTGACTTTCAGGCAGGAGTCCTTGGTCAAGGTGCACTGTGAGGCGGTTGAGCAGGATTCTGGCGAGGATCTTTCCAGCAATAGAAAGCAGGGATATGCCTCTGTGGTTGTCACAAGCCTGTCTACTTCCTTTTCGCTTATATAGATGTATGATGGTGGCATCTTTGAAGTCTTGCGGGATCGTCTCTTGCTGCCATATTAAGAGAAACAGCTCATGGAGCCTTTCAGTCAGGGCTGTTCCCCCCTCCTTGTAGACCTCAGCTGGTATGGCGTCAGAGCCAGGTGCTTTGCCACTGGAGATAAGATAGATTGCTTTCTGGGTCTCGAGCAAGGATGGTGGGTCATCCAGTGATTTGTTTGTGGGCACTTGGGGTAGACGATTGATGGCTTCGTCGTTGATTGTCGAAGGGCGATTTATGACGTCATCGAAATGTTCGACCCATCTCTCCAAGATCTTCTCTTTGTCTGTGATTAGAGTGTTACCGTCTGCGCTGAGGAGGGGGCTTGATCCTGAGGGCGTGGGGCCATATACTTCTTTCAAGGCGTCGTAGAAGATTTTATAGTCACGCCTGTCTGCGTAGCCTTGGATCTCGTCAGCTTTGTTGCCGACGCAATCGTCCTGCATCTGACGGAGCTTCTGCTGAACAGTCTTGCGTATGTTGTTGAGTGCATCTCTCCTTGCCGTGGACTTGGGGTTATTGATGTATGCTTGTTGAATATATATATATATATATATATTGCCCGGGGTGTGGCCACTGCGCACGTTGCAGTTTCTATGAGCCACTGGTGATAGCTGTGAGACAACTTCCGGATTAATATTAATAGTATTAACAGCCACAAAATGACAATTCCAAGTAAAATACAACCAGAAGAGCATAGAGGGAATTCAATTTGAAGATCAGTTCCTTCATATCTTTAATTTTCCTCAATTTACATTTGTATGTTGTATATTTCTCCAGCGCTTGATTATTTTTGTCTTTTAATGACAGCAGAGAAATTTAGGTTCCGCCATTTTGAACAACCGGAAGTTTTATATTGC
>CALYLW010003005.1:0-20568 GCA_944989445.1 Ampullaceana balthica | reverse complement strand
ACGATTTGAGTAGGGGACATTTTGATGTTTATGAAAGTTTAAATTCTCAAAATCAGGCTTCTAAGTTATTAATGAAACCGGTTGTATGCCTACAACGATTGACAGAAGCCGAATGTCACGTTAACACACCAAGCCTTAGAATTACTAACGTAATTGTAACAGAGAACGAATCTCAAACCGATTGTGAGGACAACACTGCACCCTATGTGAATCCAGTAAAAAGGAGGCGTGTCAAACGTCGTGGTAGATTTTCTGATGCAGCTAGACGGAAACAACTTCGTGACGCAGCTGTTAAATACTTGCAGAAAAATCCACAAGTACATAGAGACGCTGTCAGTAAATACTCTCAGGCCAATCCACAAGTACATAGAGACGCTGTCAGTAAATACTCTCAGGCCAATCCACAAGTACATAGAGACGCTGTCAGTAAATACTCTCAGGCCAATCCACAAGTAAATAGAGACGCTGTCAGTAAATACTCTCAGACCAATCCACAAGTAAATAGAGAATCCGTTTCTAGATACGATCCCAGTAATGACAAGCGACTCAAACGAAAACAAAATGTTTGGCTCAAAAAAGCTGATTGTGGATTTGCGTACGACTCAAATTTACAGTATGAATCTGACAAAACTGTGAACATTGGATCTATGAATGTTGAATGTGAGTATTGTCAAGCTATTAGGTGGAAATGCGAGACTCCTGGATTGTGCTGTAACGGTGGTAAAGTCTCTCTCACTCATTTACATGAGCTTCCTGACCTTCTTGAGGGTCTGTTAAATGGTGAACATCCTCAAAGTGAGCATTTTTTAAACAACATTCGAAAGTATAACAGTGCATTTCAAATGACGTCATTTGGAGCTAACCGAATCGTTGAGGGAAATTTCATGCCTTCATTTAAAGTCCAGGGACAAGTGTATCACCTGATTGGCAGTCTTTTACCTATGCCGACTAAGGAACATACATTTTTGCAAATTTATTTCGTCGGGGACGACGAAAAGGAAACACAAATGCGGTGCGCTAATGTCTCTGGACTGAACACGCCACTGGTGCAGAAATTACAAAAAATGCTGCATGAATGTAACACTTATATCCAAGATTTCCAGTCGGCACTTGACAGTATGTCAGAAACAGATACAGACTTCAAAGTTGTTATTAACGCTGACAAAAAGCCATTAAATGCCCACAAAGGCCGGTTTAATAAACCTACAGTACGTGAAGTTGGTGTTGTCATTGTTGGGCAAGCGTTCGAGAATAGGGATATTGTCTTGAAAAGTAGAGACAACAAACTTCATCGCATTAAGGAAACCCACAGGTCCTATGATGCACTTCAATATCCCCTCATGTTCTGCTATGGTGAAGACGGTTATTCTGTTTCTATACCTCAAGTTCACGCTGTCAGCAAGTTAGCTATGAAGAAAACAGTCTCTGCAGCAAACTTCTACTCATACCGGCTTATGAGCAAAAAGCAATATAATAATACTATCCTTTACTATCGAGCTTTATTGAATCAGTTTTTAGTTGATATGTATGCAAAAATTGAAACAGAAAGATTAAATTTTATAAGACTAAATCAAAAGAAACTACGAGCAGAACAGTACATCCACCTAAAAGATGCTATAGACAAAAACGACACTAATATAAATGAAATTGGTCAAGCTGTGATATTACCATCGTCGTTCACTGGAGGACCTCGCTATATGCACGAGCGTACACAAGACGCAATGACATACGTACGTCATTATGGCCGACCTGACTTATTTATCACATTTACTTGTAATCCAAAGTGGACTGATATCACTAACGTTCTCCTACCACGTCAAAAACCTCACGATCGACACGACCTCATCAGCCGAGTGTTTCACTTGAAAATTCGCAAAATGATGGACTTGCTGACCAAGAGTAACATTTTCGGCTGTACAACTTGCTACATGTACACCATAGAGTGGCAAAAGTGAGGACTTCCCCATGCACACATTCTGTTGTGGTTAAAGGATAGGATGTCATCGATCAAGTGATATGTGCTGAACTTCCTGATCCACAGACTGACCCATCCCTCTACGAAATAGTAAAATCCACCATGATCCACGGACCATGTGGACCTCATAATATTAAATCCCCCTGCATGATAAACGGAACATGTAGTAGAAAATTCCCGCGTCCCTTCATCTCAGAAACTCAGGCAGGAGAAAATGGTTATCCTCAGTACCGCCGGCGCGCTCCGGGTAATGGCGGTCATACAGCTAACATCAATGGAGAAGATATCGACAACAGATGGGTGGTCCCATATAATCCTGTGCTGTCCCGCTTCTTCAATGCCCACATCAACGTTGAATTTTGCAATTCAGTAAAATCGATAAAATACATATGCAAGTATATTAACAAGGGAAGTGACCAGGCAGTATTTGCAATACAAAATCAATATGACGAAATATCTCGATACGAAGCTGGACGTTACATAAGTAGCTCTGAAGCAGCGTGGCGCATTTTCCGTTTTCCCGTTCACGAACGTTACCCTCCGGTCGTTCATCTTGCTGTGCATCTTGAGAACGGGCAAAGAATTTATTTCACAGAATGCAATGTTGTCAATAAAGTACGCAATCCACCACAGACGACACTGTTAGCATTCTTTGACCTTTGCAAACGCGATGATTTTGCAAAACAACTTCATTATAATGAAATTCCATCCTATTATGTGTGGAATAACAACATGTTTTGTCGGAGAAAACAAGGGAAGACTGTGCCAGGACATTCGGGAGTGAAAAGAGATAATGTGTTGGGACGGATCTACACTGTGCACCCGAAAAACTCTGAATGCTACCATCTTCGGCTGCTGCTCAACGAAATCAAAGGTCCCACGTCTTTTCAATGTCTGAGAACAGTTGGTGGTGTCCTACATCCAACCTATAAGTCGGCCTGCAGGGCCCTTGGTTTGTTACATGACGATATCAACTGGGACGAGACTCTACAGGAAGCTGCCCTATCTCGGTCACCTCAAATGATCCGTGAACTCTTTGGTGTCATGCTGGTGTTCTGCCAAATGGAAAACCCATTAAGCTTATGGGAAAAACATAGAGACAGCCTAGCAGAAGATGTTTGGAGACAGACTGAAAGAGCTCATAAGGGAACAGAAGTCGAAAAATGGTCTGATTTGATGTATAACGAGTGTCTACAGTTGCTTGAAAACTATGTCATTTATATTGGAGGTAAATCTCTTAAACATTACGGTTTGCCATCACCTTTGAAAGAACTGACAGGGATTACTTCAAATCCAGAGTACTTGAGAGAGACATCTTACAACACCTCGCAGTTGGCCAACACAGTTACAAATAACGAGATGTTACTAAACAGTGACCAAAAGACAGTTTATGAGCAAGTCACGAGAAGTGTTGTCTCGGGCACTGGCACGGTGTTTTTCCTTGATGCTCCAGGAGGAACTGGCAAGACATTTCTTATAAACCTTCTTCTTGCAAAAATCCGAGCAGAAGGTAACATTGCCATAGCTGTGGCTTCTTCTGGGATCGCAGCGACTCTTCTTGAGGGTGGCAGAACAGCTCATTCAGCTTTTAAGCTGCCTCTGAACCTCAGCGATATTGAATCTCCAATGTGCAACATATCAAAACAGAGCAACACGGCTGAAGTACTACGACATTGTCAGCTTATTGTCTGGGATGAATGCACAATGGCACACAGAGGAGGTATTGAGGCTTTAGACAGGACACTCCAAGACATCCGAAACACCAACAAAGTTATGGGAGGCTTGACAGTGTTGTTAGCTGGAGACTTCCGGCAAACCTTACCAATCGTACCCAGAGGAACACGTGCTGATGAAGTTAAGGCATGTCTGAAGTCTTCCTACCTATGGCCACAAATCAATATTATTACCTTAGAAATAAACATGAGGGTTCATTTGAATGGCGACAAAAAAGACGGGGAGTTCTCTTCTATTCTAATGAGTATAGGAGATGGCACCTTCATTCAGGAAAATTGTAAAATAAAAATTCCTACAAATCTCTGTCACCTCGTGAATACCTTGGAAATCCTCCTTGAAAAGGTTTACCCGAATATAAAAAATCTCCATGAATATGACGTGTCATGGTTAAGGGAGAGAGCTATCTTGACACCAAGGAATGACATGACTACGACGATAAATCATATTTTAATTAAAGAGCTACCTTCACAAGTTAAAACATATAAGTCAGTTGATTCAGTTGTGGAAGTGGAAGACGTAGTGCATTATCCGGTAGAGTTTCTTCACACTCTAAATCCTCCAGGAACTCCTGAGCATGAGCTAATTTTGAAGGTTGGGGCACCGATAATGTTGCTGAGAAACTTACAGCCACAGAAACTTTGTAACGGCACAAGACTTCAGGTCACGTGTTTGCACAAAAATCTAATTGAGGCAACTATTTTTACTGGCCATGGCTCAGGGGAGACAGTTTTTATTCCTCGCATCTCAATTATTCCTTCTGATATGCCATTTCAATTTAAGCGCCTCCAGTTTCCAGTAAGGCTCTGTTTCGCAATGACAATAAACAAATCTCAGGGACAGACCTTACAAATGGTTGGCATTGATTTAAGGCAAGATTGCTTTTCGCATGGGCAACTTTACGTTGCATGCTCTAGAGTACGCTCAGCAAGCAGCTTAGTCATTTTACAACCGGAGGGCCGAACTGACAATATTGTATACACGGAAATACTTAATAAATAATTATTTGTGTATTTTCAATTTTCAATCGTATTAAAGACATACATTTTATAAGTAAAAAATTAAAGCAGTAATTGAAGTAACAGTTTTGACAGGCTGTGCTAAAGGAAAAGATGTCTTTTTATCCATAATCCCATTAATGCCAACATACAATGAAATTAAATTTAAACGTCTTCAGTTCTCAATTCGGAATATCTATTAATAACACACAACGACAATCACTGTCGGTAGCTGAAATAAATTTGAACGGCCCCTGTTTTTCTCATGGAAATTTGCCTTGTGATACATGGCTGCCATACAATTTATTTTCTTTGTGTTTCGTCAAAATTTTGTAAAGCCCATTTAAAAAAGAAAATTATAAAAAGAAGTACTGCTATATATTTTGTATCTCAAAGATTTTTCTGAGTTTAAATGTACCTACAAATTAAATGTACGTTAAGGCTTACAATTACTCTAATTACATATTTAATATTGTTTTATTATTCTCTCTCTCCTCTCCTCCCCCCTCTATCTGTCTCTCTCTCTCTCTCTCTCTCTTTTGTGTTAAAAATAGAATTATCTGTTATTAAACATTTGCATTGTTTTAAAACACATCTTTCCAAATTAAAAAAAAATCAAATATTTTTTTTGACTGATAAATTTAGATTATTTTCACACTTATGTCAATATATTTTTGTTCAATTTAAATGTAAATGTTTTTTTTTACTTAAAGCGTGTACACATATTTCTGTACATTTTTCTATGTAAAGCGCGTTGAAAGCTGCGGATAGCTTGATTATCGCGTTATATAAATTCTCAAATTGTTACAATCAATTCAATTGTTATGATACTACAACGTGCATTTACAAGTGAAGGTTTTAAGAAATCCTGTCAGATAAAATTTATTGATTATTTAAGTTCATGTTTTCTTCTAAATAGAATAAACGAATTATTTTAAGGAGATTATTGAAGACCAACTTCTGCTTTAAAATTTCTTTAAATGAAGTTACACATCATGACACTACATGTCTTTTATAACTGTCAAAGTACCAACGAACACCATGCATTATGTTTAAATACACATTTATCAATGTATATTACAGAGAAAAGCATTGATCTATAAGAAGTGTCCGTTTTCAAATCTTTGGACCTATAGTCTGTTCAAAGAAAATGTTATTAAAACCCTTAAAACTCACCAACATTGAAATTATTATTTAATCGACGTACACCAAATAAGACTTTTGAAAGGTGTATTATCAGAAAAATTAAATTCAATTTCATTTTTTACAAAAAAAGCTATTGAGTAAATTATAGTCATGTTTCAGATACAGAAAACTATTTTTTACAGAGGAAAACAAAATCATTAGGTCCAGTATAATTGAAATAATCTATGTGTAAAAGATGTTACTATTAGAAATTATTAACAATAATAACGTCTGGGTTAGTAAAATGTGTGAAATAATTAGTTTAAGTTCTGGAGAATATTAATCAATATTAAGTGTTAAAGTTAAATGGAAGCCGATTTTACTGAAATGGATATTTTACAGATAGAATGTCGCTTATGTAGAAAATATGAATTCATCTATTGCCAGTCTAAGTGACAACCTTTCAAATAGGCAATAGTCTACTGATACATGGCTGCCGTAAAATATGTTTTCTTTTTGTTTTTGAATACATTTTTAAAGCTCAATTTAAAAAGAAAATTATCAATAAAAAAGAAGTACTTGCTATTCATTTTGTATGTCAAAGCTTTTTCTGTATATAAATGTACATATCAATTTATTGCTGTATGTCAAAGCTTTTTCTGTGTTTAAATGTACCTATCAATTTAGTGTACGCTAAGACTTACAATTACTCTAATAACATATTTAATATTGTTTAAAATTATTAATTGCAAATTTAAAGAGAAAGATTACATATTAAAATTTTCAAAGTAAAAGGGTTTATTGAATCTATACCTTCACTTAAATATTTGGCAAACGTATCTCTCTCTCTCTCTCTCTCTCTCTCTCTATCTATCTCTCTCTATCTCTCTCTATCAGTTCTCCCTTTCCCTCTCTTTTCTCTCTCTCTCTCTCTTTTGTGGTAAAAATAGAATTCTCTGTTATTAAACATTTGTAGTATTTCTACTACTTATTAAGCCTACTTAAAGCCCTCAAGACTGCATTGTTTTTAAATCACATCTTTTCAAACTTTACTTTTCCAAATTTAAAAAAAATCAAATATCTCTTTGACTGACAAATTTAGATTATTTGCACAATCGTGTAAATATAT
This sequence comes from Ampullaceana balthica, assembly GCA_944989445.1. NCBI lineage: Eukaryota > Metazoa > Mollusca > Gastropoda > Lymnaeidae > Ampullaceana > Ampullaceana balthica. The sequence goes on along the minus strand of CALYLW010003005.1, from coordinate 13,610 downwards.
TTTTTTAAAATTTAAATATGCATGCTGCTGTTGTTTTTTTTTACTTAAAGCGTGTACAAATATTTGTGTTCATTTTTCTATGTAAAGCGCGTTGAAAGCAGCTGCTAGCTGGATTATTGCGCTATATAAATTCTCAAATTGTTGAAATTAATTCAATTGTTATTATACAACGTGACTTTAGTGGTGAAGGTCTTAAGAAATCCTGTCAGATAATTTTTTAGTGATTATTTAAAGTCAAAGTTCTTTTCCTAAATAGAATCGAGAATTATTTTAAGGAGATTATTGAAGGCCAACTTCTGCTTTAAAATTTCTTTCAATTAAATTACACATCATTACACTACATGTCTTTTATAACTGCCAAAATACCCACCGGATACCATGCAATATGTTTAAATACACATTTATCGATGTGTTATTACAGAGAAAAGCATTGATCCATAAGAAGTGTCCGTTTTCAAATCTTCGGACCTATAGTCTGTTCCATGAATAATGTTATTTTTAAACCCTTAAAACTCACCAACATTAAAATTATAATTTAATGGGCTTACATCAAATAAGACTTTTGAAAGGTGTGTTAATGTAAAATTTAAATTTAATTTCAAAATATATATATATTTTAAAACTATTGCTTAGTCACATGTAGATATTTTCATTGGAAAGTTAATTTGATCGTAACATTCTTGGCATATAAGATATTGTCGTAGGTGTACCAAAACAAAACAATATATATATATATATATATATATATATATATATATATATATATATATATATAATATATATATATATATATATATATATATATATACATATATATTCAGATATCTTGATTTATTAGTTTCATTTCTTTTTGAATTTTTTTACTAAATAAAAGAAGATGTGTTGTTAATTTTCATTGTTCAGATTCAATTTGTAATAAAATGAATTTAACATTAAACTAAATTTTAATTAGTCTGATAATTAAAATGCATCGATTTGTTTTTCAATGGTGTAGTAATTTGTATTGATAAAAAAGAAGTACTTGCTATTCATTTTTCTATATCAAAGCCTTTTATGTGTTTAAATGTACATATCAATTTATTGTACACTAAGACTTACAATTACTCTAATAACATATTTAATATTGTTTAATTATTCATTGCAAATTTAAAGAGAAAGATTACATATTTCAATTTTCAAATTAAAAGTGTTTATTGAATCTATACCTTCACTAAAACAATTGGCAAACGTCTCTCTCTCTCTTTCTCTCTCTCTCTCTTTCTCTCTCTCTCTCTCTCTCTCTTTTGTGGTAAAAATATAATTCTCTGTTATAAAAAAAACCATTTGTAGTATTTCTACTACTTATTAAGCCTACTTGCAGCTTTCAAGACTTCATTGTTTTAAAACACATCTTTTCAAACTTTACTTTTCCAAATTTAAAAAAAAATTAATGAACTTCTAACATCTGTTCCTTCGGGGCCGGGACCCAAAATATTTTTTCGTAAACATTTAAAGCTTTCTTACCTTTGGATTTTAAATAGTTTAAATAAATATTGACTCGTATCTCTATCATGACCTAGATTGAAATCTTCATACCTTATGAGATATGCACATACTGCATCCACTTTGCACGAGTGTCCTTAATGTCATTTTAGTACACATTTTATTTTACACGACCTTGACAAATATTGAAAAACAAGTATATCCATCATGATCCAGACTGAAATCAATTGGTGTTTTAAATTGGTGTGAAACGGGTTTTCAACGCTTACTAAAATCCTAACTTCCGCAGCAGAGCGCGGGTATTTTGTTAGTGTTAGATACAACTAACATGATTCTAGACTGCTGGGAAATGGGCCTTCCGTAATTGACAGTAGGTAAGTATTAAATTATTAACTTGACATTAGCTTTACCTTAACTTATCTCCAATGATCATGCCATTGTCTCCTATCTTCTCTGGCTCTGGTTTAATTTTGACCCCTAGACCCTCCAGCTCGTCTTTCCTTTTACGTTGGCAAAACTTAAGGGCCACAGGGTCGTTGACAAAGCCCGCCAGATAATTCTCAATGTAAAACTTTGACGGCCGGGTTGGTTTCTTAGTCTGTGGATGTACAGGAATGGTTCATTAGAACAAACATCACACTTAGCAACAACAACAAAAACATTCTTTAATGGTTTTCAAATTACAATTAGTAAGGAAAGGAAGATTTCAATATCCATTTTATGGATTATTAATTTTAAAAAATAAAAATCATATTAAAATGAATTTGAGCTAGAAAATTGAATTTAAATTTTCCTGGGGTGGTAATGATTGAAATGTGCATAAAAGAAGTTATCATTAAATTGTGCCAAAGGCGGTTATGATTACTGAACACAATGACTGTCGGCCTGTTTGAATATAAACAATGCGGTATAGTTCAGTACCTTGTAAGCCTCTGTGGCCTTCAAATTGCCAAGAGTTTTGAGCACCCTATCAGCAGCCTGCAAGAATGCTGCATTTTGGAAGCCTTCAATGAGGCATGCTTTGGTGATATCTGAAAAAATGTTCATACAATCAGACACGCGCTGGTTTTATCTGAAGCAATGTTCATCAAATCAAATAAGACAAAAGGAAATAAGTACGGAGAGTTCACTGTATGTATTTTGTCTGTGTTATATCATGAGTTTGTAGCCAAGTGTCAAAATGCCAGAGGTCAAAGGGGAAACCAAATAAATGTGAGAGAAGTTGGGTGGTCAGGACAGCCTTAATGAGCTCTGATCAGATTGCTCTGTCCTTTTTTGAGGTCATTCATTAGTCATTTTCACCAGTGCTTCTGAACAGTTGATACTCCACTTATTAGGGCACTCATTTAGGATTAATGGCAATTTTTTAACTTTGAAGTAAAAAAAAACCAAATGTTTCTGAGAGAATATATCTAATAGATAGATAATTATAGAGCAGTTTGTTCAATGTAATCAGTGTTGAGTCAGTTGATTGTGCAGGTATCAAGCCGGGCCGTACCAAGAGATCCCTATTGTTGAGTCAGTTGATTGTGCAGGTATCAAGTGACTGTCCGTACCAAGAGATCCCTATTGTTCAGTCAGTTGATTGTGCAGGTATCAAGCCGGGCCGTACAAAGAGATCCCTATTGTTGAGTCAGTTGATTGTGCAGGTATCAAGCTGGGCCTTAAAAAGAGATCCATATTGTTGAGTCAGTTGTTTGTGCAGGTATCAAGACGGGCCTTACAAAGAGATCCCTATTGTTGAGTCAGTTGATTGTGCAGGTATCAAGACGGGCCTTACAAAGAGATCCCTATTGTTGAGTCAGTTGATTGTGCAGGTATCAAGCTGGGCCATACAAAGAGATCCCTATTGTTGAGTCAGTTGATTGTGCAGGTATCAAGCTGGGCCGTACCATGAGATCCCTATTGTTGAGTCAGTTGATTTTGCAGGTATCAAGCCGGGTCGTACCAAGAGATCCCTATTGTTGAGTCAGTTGATTGTGCAGGTATCAAGCTGGGCCGTACCAAGAGATCCCTATTGTTGAGTCAGTTGATTGTGCAGGTATCAAGCTGGGCCATACAAAGAGATCCCTTTTGTTGAGTCAGTTGATTGTGCAGGTATCAAGCCGGACCGTACCAAGAGATCCCTATTGTTGAGTCAGTTGATTGTGCAGGTATCAAGCTGGGACATACAAAGAGATCCCTATTGTTGAGTCAGTTGATTGTGCAGGTATCAAGCCGGGCCGTACCAAGAGATCCCTATTGTTGAGTCAGTTGATTGTGCAGGTATCAAGCCGGGCCGTACCAAGAGATCCCTATTGTTGAGTCAGTTGATTGTGCAGGTATCAAGCAGGGCCGTACCAAGAGATCCCTATTGTTGAGTCAGTTGATTGTGCAGGTATCAAGCCGGGCCGTACAAAGAGATCCCTATTGTTAAGTCAGTTGTGTAAAAGGTCTTGTGGCTGGTCAAGTGACATGTCTTTATCACACTGTGGTCTGGTAACAACTGTGTTTATTCACTACATACAACTAACTGTGATCAACTGTACAATCAACTACCAAGCAGCTCGTATGCAATCAACTGCGATCAACCTCGGTTGCCTCTTGAACCGTACATTTATAGCCAGCTATTCTCTTAGTCCTTGACCAGGCACGCTTACAGTTCACCTCTCAAACCACGTGTTTCATACTAGGTCAAGTCATTGCATTCTCATACAATGTAAACACAACACGTCTCTCACAAGTTGATTGTGCAGGTATCAAGTCGGGCCGTACAAATAGATCCCTGTCAGATACGTCATTAGTTTCTGTCTTTAAAAAATATTAATATATCTTGACCTTAGGGCAATACATCACAAAGAGACTTAGCCATGAATGGTAGCTTAAAGAGATGTCTGAATGCTTTGCCCTTCAAGAATGTAACAAGACCTTTAACTGATAGAAATAAAAAGGACGTTTAAAATCACACAAAACCACAGGTGATAACTTGACATATTGATGACACATATAAGCAAGTCAAACTAACCTTCTAATGCTTCTCTGTATTTCCCTAACACTTCATAAGCTTTGGATCGCCTTGCGAGAGCTTTGGAATATTTAGGATTCAATTGCAGTGCTGAGGTACAATCCTGTATAACACTTTCATACTTTTTCTGACATAGGAAAAAATTATAACATGTGACACAACTTGAATAAAATTAAATTACATGTAATTACTTTTTTTAAATATATAAAATCAGACTGATTTCTTGACTGCATTCTGCCACACATTTAGGGTGGAATGTAGCCAGCTTCCACGTCTGACATTTTCTGTAGCATGGTAGTCAACCAATAAAATTATTATAGTTTTAAATACTTGAAAATGTTGAATTGATCTTATATTTATAAAACAAAGAATGAAAAATATAGTCTAGAACTGAGCTCAGATCTTCAGTGTCTTCAACAACTGACCCGTAAGATTGAGCTCAGATCTTCAGTGTCTCCAACAACTGACCTGTAAGATTGAGCTCAGATCTTCAGTCTCCAACAACTGACCTATAAGATTGAACAGTGTCTCCAACAACTGACCTGTAAGATTGAGCTCAGATCTTCAGTCTCCAACAACTGACCTGTAAGATTGAACAGTGTCTCCAACAACTGACCTGTAAGATTGAACAGTGTCTCCAACAACTGACCTGTAAGATTGAACAGTGTCTCCAACAACTGACCTGTAAGATTGAGCTCAGATCTTCAGTGTCTCCAACAACTGACCTGTAAGATTGAGCTCAGATCTTTAGTGTCTTCAACAACTGACCTGTAAGATTGAGCTCAGATCTTCAGTGTCTCCAACAACTGACCTGTAAGATTGAGCTCAGATCTTCAGTGTCTTCAACAACTGACCTGTAAGATTGAGCTCAGATCTTTAGTCTCCAACAACTGACCTGTAAGATTGAGCTCAGATCTTCAGTGTCTCCAACAACTGACCTGTAAGATTGAGCTCAGATCTTCAGTGTCTTCAACAACTGACCTGTAAGATTGAGCTCAGATCTTTAGTCTCCAACAACTGACCTGTAAGATTGAGCTCAGATCTTCAGTCTCCAACAACTGACCTGTAAGATTGAGCTCAGATCTTCAGTCTCCAACAACTGACCTGTAAGATTGAGCTCAGATCTTCAGTCTCCAACAACTGACCTGTAAGATTGAACAGTGTCTCCAACAACTGACCTGTAAGATTGAGCTCAGATCTTCAGTGTCTTCAACAACTGACCTGTAAGATTGAGCTCAGATCTTCAGTCTCCAACAACTGACCTGTAAGATTGAGCTCAGATCTTCAGTCTCCAACAACTGACCTGTAAGATTGAGCTCAGATCTTTAGTCTCCAACAACTGACCTGTAAGATTGAGCTCAGATCTTCAGTCTCCAACAACTGACCTGTAAGATTGAACAGTGTCTCCAACAACTGACCTGTAAGATTGAGCTCAGATCTTCAGTGTCTTCAACAACTGACCTGTAAGATTGAGCTCAGATCTTCAGTCTCCAACAACTGACCTGTAAGATTGAGCTCAGATCTTCAGTCTCCAACAACTGACCTGTAAGATTGAACAGTGTCTCCAACAACTGACCTGTAAGATTGAGCTCAGATCTTCAGTCTCCAACAACTGACCTGTAAGATTGAAAGCTGGCGTACTCACCTGGTTCTCATATGCGGCTGCCCTGTTCTGATAAAATGTGGAAATATGAGATTTGATGTCAGGTGGACAGGTCTTGATGGCCTCTGTGTAGCAAATAATGGCTTCTTCATACAAACCATCTTTAAAACATTTATTCCCTTTGTTTGTAGCAGCTTGAGCAAGATCTTGGCGACTCTGTCAAATAGAATGTACACATTAGCATATGCACAAATGTGATAAGATGTTATAAAGATGAGAAAAAAAACGACTCCACATTTACCATTGGATATCATTCTAATACAGATAGTAATAGTCAAGGAACACTATTTGCTAATGGCTATTAAAAGAGTTATTAATTGTAGTGATGCTCCAGTCACGTTAAGAGAATCATGATTAAATGACAATTTCATTAAAAAATTATTGGTTGTAGTTTTATGAAAAAAGAATGAAATTGATTGGTGCGTTTTTTTGTTTTTTTGTTCAAAAGTCAGAAGCATAAAATTTATTTTTTAAAAAGGGGTCTTATTAAGATTGCAAATGTGGAGGTAATGGCTTTATTTTACTTAAAGTTCTCAAACGTGTCAATTTTTGAAAAAATGAAAGGACCCAAAATATTGCTATAAATTTAATTTTAAGTAATGATTCATAAATAAAAAAAGAAGTGAGAAAAACTCATCTCAAACATAGAGAAAATGAAATACAAATCCATTATAAAAATCAAACAAGTGCTCATCAAAGAAATTCACTAAATGCTCTGTCATATTTTATAAGGATAAAAAGCTTCAGATTTTTTTCATAAATTTGTTACTCAAACATTAGCAACAAAAACTAGCAAGGAAATGTATTCCTCCTTAACTCCTTACTTGTTTTGAAATAGCCCCTCCCACCCCCACCACTCCAACAAGAAAAAAAAAGGTTGTTGTATTTTTAAATGACATTGGACTTGTAGGAACAAAACAAAAAATCCTTGCTATGATTCTTTCCTTGCAACGTTCAAGATTCAATGCAGTTCATTTCAACTGAAATCCTTGCTATAATTCTTTCCTTGCAACATTCAAGATTCAACGCAGTTCATTTCAACTGAAATCCCCTATTGTAACAAGTAAAAAGATTTACATTTTCATCTTATCTGTTACAGACACTCCTATACAGAAGATTATTGCGTTCGCATATAACCGTTGGGTTATTAAAATAAATTTAAAAGGAGGCCAAGGATTCCAGCAATTTTTTTAAGGGGGGGGGGAGGAAATTTGACTTGATAAAAATATATATCCACCTACAACCCTGAACTTATTTAGCATAAGTTTTTCCACTGAGTTACTTGCACAGGTTTGACATGAGAAGGGATATTGACTTGGCAATGCAATGGTATGTGGCTACGCTAAGGAGACCGTTGAACACCTGTTGGGCACTCGCCCAACTCTGGTCTGAATTTGGAGGGGTCAGTTACACCAAATGTGGAGAAGTATCTTAATGGTGATGCTCGGTTGATAAGGCCCGCAAGTAAAGCAGTGAGCCAGGTTTTAAGAGCATAAGTTCGACCCGAAAAGAGAATGTCACATATTTAAACTAAGTTTACTAACTTGTCTTTTAAATTTTAATTATGTTTTTTTAATATATTATGCAAATTTCTTGAAAAGTACTGTGAAATGGAGACACGAGTGAAATAAATAAATGGCATTAATGGTATTGATTTTTTTTTAAACCAATCAAGACATTGTGCCATGTTGGACTTTGCCCAGAGTTTAAATTGGGCATATAAGCAAGGATGATTTTCTTTCTTACTTACTTTTAAACAAGTCAGTGTATAAAACCAATGGACATTTAAAAAAAAAGAAATCTAGTCCAATAAATATTTATACAGAATGGGAAGATTTTAAACTGAGTTCATTGTTGATGGAGGTCCAACTATTCAAGATTAATTGCTCACTGGCCAGACCCTTGCTGTGACAATATTCCACCAATCAATTATAATTGGATTTAAATGTATATATAAGATGTGGCATCCATTCATAAGCTATATAAGGCAAGGCAAATATGTTCCTTCATAAATATATGAATTGGTAACTACTTATTTTGAACTTCAGTTTTTGCTGATGACGAATTTAAACTTTCTCCAAACAATTATGAAATGCTTTTCGTACACAGCAATGAATGATTGGTTGACAATGTCTATCAAACTTCACCAGCTATAACAGGAGAATTTATAAAATGGAATCTAAAACCCCAATTATAAAATAATTACAGTCGAACCCACTTACCTCGAGCTCGGTTAGCTCGACCCCCACTAACTCGCCGTTTTTTATTGGAACCGCCAAATTCTCTCTTTGTCTTAGCATTTTCTTATCGGCTAATTCGATTTTTCTAAGTCGGCGAAACCTAATACCTCGAGCAAAAAAGAGGGCCAAATTTGCAACTTAACGTTGGTTAGCTCGATCCTCATCGGTACGCCAGCAATGCACTCTTGACATTTTTAGTTCAAAACAGTGTTGACCTCTCGCTTTCTTCGAGACTTCCGGCTATTGTGTGATTCTACGAGATTTCAATAAAAATTACCGGATGTTTCTACTTTCAATTTGATTCCGTGTGTGAATCGCGTTAGCGGTCTTTAACCGTCATTATTTCGCAGTGCATGTTATATTATTATTAAACTTAATTCATTTTCTAATGCATTAATCATTTTATTTTTTAAGATAAACGAATATCTTTAGAAATGAAAATAAAGGTTTTTATCGAGAATCGACGGTGGTTTTTATTTAATTAAATAAAAAATTATTATTCTTTTAAAAGTTTGTTGTTGCTTTGTTACCAGTAATCAGTAAGATACGTGACTGTGACTAACACGCGCGTCACGGTGAAATCAATTCTTAATATGCCAGTATATATATATATATATATATATATATATATATATATATATATATATAATATACACGTCATCACTTTTGTAGGTTGAATTCTGATAAGGAATGTTTTTTTTAAAAATTAACTTAGACTTAGTTGCCGGCCGAGGTCAAACACACAGCGTGCTGTGATCAACGGTCAAGGCCGCAATAGTTTTATTTATACTACAAGTTTGATTGACTGACGAAATTCGAGATCGGTCTGATAGTAACAGATATCCTGCACGTCAAAAGCATTAAACTTAAAATTACCATATTGATCTGTTTATTTATTTTTTTAAATTCAATGATTCGAGCGGCTGTGACACGCGCCATGGGACGACGCGAGGCGAAAACTTTGACCTTTTAACGCATGCGCAGACAATTATAAACTGGAATTATTATTTTTTATTAATGGAATCAAAACATGAGAACAGAGACGTAATCAAAGTCCTTTACTTCGGCATAAATATATATATATATATATATATAAATTCCCGACTAGTCATAACTTTTCCCGACTTTCAAGGCCGAGAAAATTTTTTTAAGAATTCCTGACTTTTTCCCGTTTTCCTGAGTGGGAACCATGGTTATATTTAAACGGTCCTTAAAAACAAACGGTCATTACAACCTTAGTTCCTTAGGAATTAAGAAAGAGTGAAGAAATATTAGGGTTCCGATAAATCATACCATCACTAATTAACGCACATCATGTACATAAAAAGAAATTTCAAGCACATGTTAATATTTTTCCGCCATATTGGTTTTCGTTTTAACTCGATGATCGGTTATCTCGACTCCATTTTTCATACCCCAACGCCGTCGACTTAACCGGTTTCGACTGTAATTAGATATAAAGATTGAAATGAGTAGAACAATTAATTGAATGTATTTTAAGCATCAGCTGTTTGACTGACTGAGTATAAAATATTGGCAGACCTGCCTTAACTTAACAGGAATTAGTAAACATGTCAACATATCATGCAGATGAAGATTTACGATGAATGACACTTAGAGCTTTTATTCGACACTTATTGTAAAAATCCTTGGTTTATGTTATCTTTAAATGATTTTTATTAAAAAGAATTTTTGTTAAAACAGTAATCAAAATTGAATTTAGTTAAACTATCTGGTGTGACAGCAAGCCAAAAATCATGTTGTCCTGGTTCACAGAGCTTTTATAATGGTAAGAAATAGATCAAGAGGGCTAACAATGGGTTTGAGAGGGGTATTTGCAGATTTGCTCAACCTGAGTGACATCCCTTACAGGAGCACTTAGAAAGATTTAATTCCTGGCTCAGATAATATTTGAAAAGTACTAGTAAATATATCCAAAATAACCCTGGCTTGGCAAACTATAAACATTCAGAAGTGGTCCCACAGCAAAATTTAAACTATCTATATGATCCCAGAGTCAAATTGCTGAAGATTTGTGAATGCACTGACAGCTTACAACAACAACAAAAAAAGAAAACAATTGAGATATTTGTGTCCATCTCCTCCCACCATCCAGTTCCTGAAACCCTCACATAGAATCCCTTGTGACAAATGATGTATCCTCTTTATATAAATATCACTCACTAACAACCTCCTTAACAATGATCATGTGCCCTTAATTAAATAGAAGACATCCAGTTTGTTCAAAAATTTTATATTTTTAAAATTAAATGTTGCTTGATGAGTACATTCTAAATTTAACAAACCTCACTCTCTTGTTCTCCAACTATGAAATCCAGGATATAGACACTTCGGTATGTTAAGGGAGACTACTACGTTTTTTGTTATCGAAAAAATAATTCGGCGCCGGGGATCCAAGTTTGCAATTTTTTCGAGGAGGGTGTAACACTATTAATAAAGAGGTACTTTCTAAACATATTTGAGTTCCTTTTCCGGTCTAAAGCGTTGGAAAACATATTGACCGACATTTTAATGAAATAGGTTTCTTTTGTATTTTGAATCGACCAGTAATTTGGAATAAAAAGATCAATATATGGCATCTTCGACTCAAAAACTTTTGTTGAAATAGAAGGGGTCCATCAATCATATTAAAAGGCTATTAGCACCATCTATTTTTTTTTCTACGTCTGTGCAAAATTTCATTGACCTAGGACGTGACGGTCATTACTTTTTTTTCATTTTGAGTGACATGACCCTTCTTTACATAAGTGACACTGCCCCTCTTTAATGGCTGAAGTCCCTGATGTTTATAAAATATTCAACTATTTTGCCTATTTACATTAAAATATTTGATAATTGAAGTTTTAAGATGATCTAATATGGAATTAATTCAATAATATACTTAATTTAGACGGATGAACACTGCAGAGTTGATGATATAAAATACCATAATTTCATAATGTACCGAGTACCGTGTGCAGACTAGTTGTCCCTGGCAACCATTACTATTCATTAAGCCTCATTCTGACTCCTACTTACTACTATGTCTTAAATAGTTTCATTCATTAGTTGTGGCTGTGTGCAAAAACTATTTAACCATTGGTCAGTGTTGTAAATTTAATTAATCATGAGCCAAAGTTGAAAGTTCAAAAGGAGTTCCTAATTTTATTTGTACATTTTTGTAAAGAGGACAGTTTGCTTTGTCATATGTAGGTCATAGGCTTAGGGGAACTTGTAAACACAACAAAAACGTTGTTAAAATATACATTTTTACTGTTTATACAATGTTAAATGGGTTATTAATAAAGAATATTTTTAAAACCTTGCAGAAAAAAAGTCAATGAAACAGACAAGTAGGCACTTTGGTAAAAAAATTAACTTAAACAAAATAAATAACTAAGGTTGTTAAGACCGCTCGTTTTTGAGGACCGGTTAGCCGTTCAAAAAAAGACCGGTTAACCGCAAGTCCCTATATGCATTATGTTTTGAGAACCAACGAGAGAATTTTTTTCACCTCGCGTCGTCTGATGGTGGCATCAGAGCCTGCTTCCCCCGCTTGCGTTCAGTTCTTTTTCGCGATGCCCTCAATTCAGCGAATTAAAAAAAAATATATATTTTAAAAAATAATTTTAAAAAATGCAAAGAATTAAGTAAACAGTGATGGTTAATAGTCAATTTTTAAAAAAAAATTTAAGACTCGTGATTAACCGTTCTAAATAAGAGGACCGGTTAAACCGTTCGTTAAAATTAGCGAGGTATTTTTCCTAAGTTTAAAAAACCCACGCCTCGCCTCGTCCGTTGGGACATCGTGTGACTCTCTTGTGTCTTGCACGTGAAGCCAGTCAACTCGCGAATTAAAATTAATATTAATAATAAAATTATAAAGTTTACGGAGTAAACACCAATGATAAAATGGAATTTATTTAAATACCACATTAATTTTCAATCGTCAACTTGCCAGGATTATTAAATTTTGCGGCGCACACGACGTCCCCCGTCATTTTTTCCAGTTCCAATAGTAATAGGGTTTGAGCTACACTCGCGGTACTCCCGCTTCCAAGGTATAACAATTACAATTTTTAAAAGAAAATGTCAGTTTTGATATTAATGTGGTAAGCTTAAGTCAAATGCATTTGACTTGCAGGAAAACTCACTAAATGACCGAACTCAAATTTGAGGACTGATTAATAGCCCGGTATCTTTGCTACGTCTATCAAATGACTCTCGTAGGTACTTCACTAAGCGGCTCGCGCCGATCATTTTTTTGGATGAGGGAAACAGACTATAAACCGGTGACCAGAGATGGCCGTTAGGTCACGGGGTCATATGGTTTTATAGCTTTCTTTGTCTTTATAAGAAACCGACTATAATTAATATAAATAGAAACAGTCGCGGCCTTGACTGTTGTTGACATCAAAAGCACTCTGTGTGTTATTGTTAGCTTTCGTACAGTGCCTCGACAACTAAGCAAATTTTTTAAAAAAACATTCCTTAGCCGTAGGCGAACTAAACTAATAGTGATGACGTGTATATTAATTATATACCGGAGTATGGAAAAAGCGATTTGATGTCACCGTCGCTCGCGTTAGTCTCGTATGCTGCCCTGCATCTTAAAAGTAAAGTTGCGGTTAACCGATTCCGATTAAATAGGACCGGTCCTGATCTGAGGACCCGTTAACCGTTAACAACCTTATAAATAACCAATGACATAGTTAAATAGAGCTTATTTTAAATTAAATTTTAACACCCTAATTATATTTTTAGGATTTGTAATTTTAAAGTTATGAATTTTTAAAGTGTGGTTCCAATTGTCCCAATCCCCAATGCATTTTTCCTCCACATTCTGTGACCTCAATTCGGCTGTTCACGGCACGCACTTTATATCTCGTTTTAATAATGATTTTATTTTCAGGATCAATGCTACAAATAAAATTATTATTTCTTTACTTTGTTTTAAAAATATCCTTAATTAATAAATTATTTTACTTTGTATAACTTGCTATAAACAGTCAAATTTATCTTTAAACGAAGTTTATGTTGTGTTTACATGTTCCGGTTCACACATACAATCATGACCTACATATGACTCAAAACAAAGTGAACCAGTCCTCTTTATAAACATGTACAAATAAAAATAGGAACTCCTTTTGACCCTTCAACTTTGGCTCATGACTAATTAATTTAACCCTGGCCAATGGCTAAATAGTTTTTGCACACGGCC
>CALYLW010003004.1:0-20648 GCA_944989445.1 Ampullaceana balthica | reverse complement strand
TTCAGGGATTCGTACAAACATAATGGCCTGCATCTTTATTATACACTATAATTCATAAAAAGTTTGGGGGCCCTTAAATTATTGGGGGCTTTAGCCCGTTCAGAACCCCCCCTTTTAATCCGCCATAGGGGGGTCCACGCATCTGTGACGATTTGGTACGAGGAGGGGGGTGTTTAAGAAATGTGACGTCACATAAAAAACGGGAAACTTTAAATAAAAGTTCCACTTAAATATTTGATTGTTTACCATTTATTTAATAACGTTTTCAATGACTTCACGCGTGTTACGATATTACGGTGCAGACTTACCCTCAATACATATTTAAAAGACAAAAAATAATTTGCAACATGCTAATTTTCATTGAGAAAATACGGCTTGGGGGAGGGGTGTCAAAGCTTTGTGACGTCATATCGTAAAAAAGGGACGGGGTCTATATTTTTGTGACAAAGTATGACGCTGGGGGAGGGAGGGTTCAAAATCGGCAACCTCTCGTTACGTCATTAATGGACGGCCCCTTCAGTCGTGAAGGGGTGACACCATGAGCTACAGCCCCGGGTGACACCAACCCTAGTGACGCCTCTGTCTACAATAACAACACAGATATTCAATATCCATGCAGAAATACGTTAATGACTCGCTCGTAAGCCGACCCCCCCCCCAACGTTTTCCCCTTGATTTTATCCTTAAATGGTCGACTTGCGAAGGAGTTTATACGGTAGGCATATTATGAGGAGAACAGGTTATGTTTTTACATTAATTTAATCATTTTGGACGTGCATTGATATTGTTTTTCCTGCATTTAACGCACTACAAAGCACCGGTGCTGACGTATTAATTCTGAGTTTGTGCTAACAAAACTTAAAAGAGAAGAGTAATACATTTTAAAAATCAATTAAAATGTAATTTTAAATCTTAGAAACATAAAAAATATATTTTCTGTTTGGTAAAAGTTTCATTTGGAGTATATTAAAAACTCGCATCGTAAAATAAAGTGCGAAAAAATGAATAATCTTAAAAATGGAATTTAATTTTAAAATATTATAACCAATGATATTTATTTAATAACTAAAATATATTTGCCTGTTTAATTTGTATTTGACGCTCTATAATCCTTGTACTTGTCGCGATAAAAAGCGATCTAATTTATCCAAGTAGCTTGCTACTTGACTTCGATCTCTTTAGTTAGGGATGCCTTGTTAAATGATTTGCACGCACTCCATTCACCCAGTGCTGCAAGCGCTAGTTTTTCAAACTAGATCTAGGTTTTTTCGACCTTGTCTAGGTTTTTATTTTACAAATAGCCATAATCTATGTTGTTGTTTTTAAAAAAAAACGATGTCAAAGTACATACAAACTTGATAAATATGTGCAAGTAATATCCTAAATAAATTCGATTTTTCATAAATAGTATTAAGCATTAGGTGGCAACAGTTTTTATCAGCCGCTCTGTCATGTTACATTATGATATCTATGGCTTTATCCAACTAAATTAGAAAGGTGGCGCTGCTGCGGTCCCATCTGTCTCAAGAAATTTGGTAAAAGATAAAACAGTTTGAATTAGCAAAATTATTTAATTGTTTTAGACTTCATTAAAAACTTAACAGCTCTATTTGTTTCTTCTGCCTCCATTGAGAGAATATTCTCCCATGTATATATATAGTACAATCCAAAGATAACTTAATACAACTCTCAGATAAAAATAGTTATAAAACACTTTTCTTATTCCGTATGCAAGAACAAACACAAACACATTGTCGTTCTTTCCGCCCGGAATTTGGACGTGGATAGAGATGCCTGATCAAACGACGAGAACCAAAAACTCTATCAACATTTAAAATTCAAATAAAATTAAAAGACGAGACATAAACGAGTTCAATTAACTAAAATATTGTATTATAGGCTTTCAAGTTTTATGTCAACATTTTTGGTCAATATCCATTCATTGACCCAGAATCAATGTTTTAACATTTTTTTTCTTTGCATAAATAAGGGAAAAAACAACGGCCTCCGTTTAGTTTTTTTTTATAACTTGTTTCTGCCAAAATCTTTTCGGGAGGCAAACTCAACAACTTTACAACATTTTATAGCGATCGGGTATTTAAATAATATTTATATAGTGTATATATTAAAAACTATTGGCCTCCGGGGCACATCGGTGCATAACGTAAATCTCAAAACACCTGTTAATACCGCTATGTATTATAATGTATACATTTGTCATTGTTTGTCAAGATAATGTATAATCGAAAGGGGATAAAAGTCATCAACGTTTGCATAAAAAAAAAGAAAAACACAATTTTAAAAATAAAATTTGGGACCCCCGACCACCCAAAAAAAGACATTATGAGCTTGATTCCTAAAATATTTAATATGGGAATTCAAGTTTTTATATAAAACACTTTGGTCAAGATCCATCCATTTTCACAGTAGCTAACACTTGAACTAATTTAAATATTACTCATTTAAGAAAAGAAATGGACAATTTGGGCCACCGGCCCCCATTAGAGTTAATTTTTAAAACGCTTTGAGCCAGTTAATATCTTCGGATTGTACTAAACAATCTTCCAAAATTTCATAGTGATCTGGTGAATACAGGACAAACATACATATTTAAATATTTCCATTTTTTATACATATGGATAAAAAATAAATTACATGAAGGGTCCCGGGCCTACCAGTTCAACATATGACGTTCGAAATTGTGTTCATTTAAATCAATTTCATAACAGATATATTTATCTTTTTTTCTCAATATCATGTAAAATTGAATAGAGAATTCAATATTAAACGTTTAGAAAAAGAGACATTTAGGGCTACAGCCGTGTGGAGATGGACATTATGAGCTCAGTGTCAATAGTAATTTAATATAGGCTCTTAAATTTGTATATACCAAGTGTGGTTAAAATCCAGTTATTTTCTCATAATCTAACGCTTAAACTAATTTTTAAATAACTAATATAAGGAAAAATACATTAAGGGGCCCCCGGGCCCATTCGGTTCAAGATGTACATTTTCGAAAACCTATTCATTTAAATTCAGATTCATCATGGATATTTTCTCAAGATCGTTAAAAACTGAGTGGACAATAATATCTTAAAGTATACCAAAAAATGACATTTGAGGCCACCGACCCATTCGGTGTAAGATGTACATTTCAAAATTGTGTTTATTTTATTTCAAGTTCATCAAGGATATATTTTTTCAAGATCACTATAAATGGAATAGGAAATAACATCTTGCAATATATACAAAAGACGTTTGGTCCCTGTAGTCCCAAAGAAATAAACATTAAAATTTCAGTGCCATATAGTATTTTAATTTGGGCTACCAAGGATTTGTATAAAAATTTGTTGTTAAAATCCATCCATTTACTCCGTAGCTAACGCATAAACTAATTTGTATATTACTTACTTTAGCAAAAATGATATCAAGGCCCCCCGGGCCCATTCGTTGCAAAATGTTAATTTTGAAACACATTTTCATTTCAATCAATTTCATAATGCATATACATTTATTTATATTTATCAGGATATTAAAAAATGGAATTGGAAATAAAATATAAAACGTCTAGTAAAAAAAAAGACATTTTGGGTCCCATCCCCGAGAGAATGGACAATAGGAGCTCAGTGCGCTATAGTAATATGTATATAAACTTTTTAGTTTTTATATATAAAGATCGTTAAAAAAGAATGGGGAATAATATCTCAAACATAAATTTAAAAAGACATTTGGGGCCCACGGCCCCGAAGAAATAGACATTATAAGTTCAGTGCCCTTTTTTATTTGAATTTGGGCTACCAATTATTAGAATACAAAGTTTCGATAAGATCAATTCATTTACTCAGTAGCTAGCGCATAAACTAATTTTTATAAAGTTCATAGAAGCAAACATGGACATCATGGGCCGCAGGGTTCATTTAGTGCAAGATATAAAGTTTTTTTTTAAAATTGTTTATTTCAATAATTTTTTACTGGATACATTTATCTATATTTCTCAAAATCTTAAATAATTAAATGGGGGAATAAAATCGTAAACTTTAATTAAAAATAATTTTTAGGGCCCTCAGCCCCAACGAAATGGACATTAGGAAATTAGTGCACTATAGCATTTCAATATTCGCTACCAAGTTGTTAAATACAAAGTTTGATTAAGATCCATCAATTTACCCAAAAGTTAACGCTTAAACTAATTTTATAAAGCTCATATTTTAAAAAAAAATCATTAGTGGCCCCCGGCGCCCCATAAGTGTTAAATTTGGAGGAAAAAAAAGTTGCCTATTACCATCCCATGAGCGTACTCAAAGGTATCCAAAAGTTTCATGGCGATCGGATGAATGGTTTAATCAGCTATAAAAGACATACATAGATACATACATATATAGATACTTTCATTTATATATATTATATATAGATAGAGGTGAATATTTATAATTATAAAGAGGGGTACTTTTATATACATATATTATATATACATTATATATATAGAGAGAAACACATTCATACGTATATAGATTGCGCCATTGTAACCCTTTGTAAGCTACTTTTCCTTGGTAGGAGCATACTTTAAAATATCGCCCAAACTTTGGTGGCACTAAATCTAGCTTAGCCACTGTTGATATCATTTTGGCGAAGCTTAAGCTATACCTTTAGGCTAAATTTAACTCATTTTTTTTTGCGATACAACTATAGGAATTATATACAAAAATGTTTTAAGGGCAGACAAATGATCAAAGTTAAATTAAAAATAAGATTTTGTAAAACGACGAATATCATGGGAATATAACACTAAGACCTTTATACAAATTTGAAAAAAAAACAAACAACAGGCATTCTCTTAAAAACATTTAATGGCATGCAAATAAATTTATATAGAGAGAAAAATGCACAACTAACTTCATTTGATTTGTGTAGCTAATGACTTGTGTGATTAAATAGATGGAACATATCAATATAAAGAGCAAAGCAGTAATAATTCATAAGAAGTGGAAAAAAATAGTACACAACTTTAAGATAGACGTAGTGATTAAAAACAAACTTTTCTTATTCCGTTTGCAAGAACAAACACAAACAAATTATGGTGTTTCTTTCATACCCGGAATTTGGACGTGGTATTGGTTGCCAGGAAAGAAGGGAGACCAACAATCAGTCAACATTTAGGAGTCTCATAAAAACGAGTAGGACGCAGTTATCTTTTGTATAGAATATTCGTCTCTAATTGAGAAGATAACTGAAGCAACAAATTTTGTAAGAGCATCAATATTGTTATCATAAGAGAAGTTTTCATTTAGCAGAAATTATGTAGCAAAGTAAACAACGAAGACAAGGTTAATATACAATTCTTCTTGTTTTTCATATAAATGTACAAATTTTATATACATTCTAATTTTTATGAACATCCTTAATTTAGGACAACGGTATAAGGAATGCTAGCAATTTAAATTACATTTTATCCCTAATTACAGGGATCGAAGTTAAGTGGCATGTTAAATAAAAAATAATGCCTACAATCACTGCATCCGTATGTTAGCAATTATATTGTACTAGAAAAATACCCGCACATTGTAGCGGGAGTGTGCTGACCCTTTATCTAAGTATTAGTTGCTGGTTATTACAATTTTTATTTGCCAAGTTAAATTTCAGATTCATCTATTTAGTTAAAATCTTATGAGAAACAGAGAATGCCATTTTACCGCGTGAGTTGTTTTCACTTAATGCAGTGCCTTTTAACATAACCTTACTAGTTAAAAGATATGATTTATTAAATAATGATTCTTGCCGACCATAATAACTAAATTTACAATTTCATTCCCACTTGTACAAAATTAACATAACTTATAGGTTTTCCGAAAGAGCTCTACCACCCTCGTCACTCAAAAAATTAATATATAATTACGAAACTGCATCGTATCACAATTGTAAGTTATATAATATGTGTAACCACGTCTATGAGAAAAAGAACATGTGGC
Source organism: Ampullaceana balthica (assembly GCA_944989445.1). NCBI lineage: Eukaryota > Metazoa > Mollusca > Gastropoda > Lymnaeidae > Ampullaceana > Ampullaceana balthica. Next base: position 14,682 of record CALYLW010003004.1, on the reverse strand, counting down.
ACTATCCCTTTAAAAGGCAAAAGCAAAGTGACTCATAGTGCAAATAAAAAAAAATTTAAATGTACTTTCTAAAATACTGTAAAAGATAGTATTAAAATGATATCAGAAAAATGTGCACACCAAATAAAGTCTTGTTATAAAGTAAATGTACTGGACCAAAATAACACCTCATTTTGTCGTATGCATAATCATTTAAACAGGGAAATAATATTTAACATTTTTTATGTCTCTATATCTTACGATTTATATTTACGGTTTTTAAGCAATGTGTATAATTTCAAAACGGAATCTTTTTTGTTTGTTCCGTATTTCGGATAAGGCATCATATTTTGTAAATTATATTCAATGCACACACACACACACCAGGTTTTATATCTGGAAAATAAAAAAAAATTAAAAAATTTAAAAAAAAAGATTCAACCGTCTGTTAATAAGTGCATCTTAAAAATGATTAAAAGGCAATTTTAGAAATGGCCTATGCTATTCTAAATACAAAGAAATGAACATAAAAACATATTCAATTCGCAATTCATATTAATAAAGCGTTTTCAGGATCACTTAATTAATTTTAGTCAAGTTTTGTCAATACGTTCGGTAGTGCAAGTTTATAATGTATAGTGTATATAAAGCTTAAGTAAACTGTTTTAAAGTGTAAGTTTATTTGACTTGGGCCATTACTTTCAACATAAAATAAACCCGCTACATCTATGGTTTTTAATTAAATGTCAAGTTATGAATTAATTTTTTTTAAAATCCCAATTTTATTCATTGCATCTAAAATATTAATACAATGCATCGTGAAAATAATTGAAATAAAATAATTTAAACGCATATGTAATATATAAAGCTCAGTTGATATTTTTATGTTTGTTTGTTTATATCCATTAAAAAAAGGTCACTGCTTTGTTGACATTTTTCAAAAAGATCTCTGCCACTGTCGTCACTAAAAAAGCTCTTATATATTTACGACACTGCATTGTAACACAAGAAGACCACAAGGGGAAAAACGGCTAAGTGACATTTTTGGTTTTTTTGAGTTATTGCCCCTGTCTTATAGACATTAAAAAAGGAATATTTTGAAATAAATTTTATTTTTTGATAATGTTTTTATCTATATGAAAAATTGAAATCAAAATTATTTATACATTGGAAGAAATGGCTAACTCAAATGTTTACAATGAAAAATGTGGCTAAGTCTCATTTCTCAAGTGTTATTTCAAGCCACGTGACCTCTAGGTCCAATACGACGCGTTCTTGTTATAAACAAATTTTCAAGATGGCGGATGGCGAACACGCACAACTCACAAATAAGCCTAAGAAAAGAAAAATTGAAGGCAGAGCAATAGAATTAAAAAAAAAGAAAAAGGCTTTCATCACAAATAGCTGGACCAGACTGCAAATGTTCACGATTTAAATGCTTCCAAAATGTAAATCAAGTAGATAGAGATCGACTGTTAGCCTTTTTCAACGCACTATCCAGCAAAGATTTACAGGACTGTTTTTTAGCTGGGCTAATCACAGTCCAGAATGTTAATAGAAGAAGACCATTGAAAAATGAATCTTTATCAAGTATCAAACAATTTAACTTCACATATAAAGTCTTTTCCAAGGTTAACGGAGATGAATTTGTTCGAGTGTGCTTATTACAAGGATTTGTTTCTATATTTGGCATCAAGAAAGGCAGAGTAGACTTATCTTATCTTATCTGTTTACAGACGCTCCTTCTATACAGAAGATTATTGCGTCCTACGCTTATCTATGGTTTGTGTTTAGTCCTGCATTTTTATTAGAGTTTTAAATGTTGATAAAGTGTTGGTTTTCCTGGATTCTTCAGGCAACCCATTCTACGCCCTAATTCCGGACGGGAAGAAGGAAAACTTGTATGTGTTTGTTCTTGCATACGGAATAAGAAAGGTGTTTTTATCCTTATGTCTATCTGAGGGTTGTATTAAGTTATCTTTGTGTTGTATTTCTAAATTAGAATTAATTGCTTTATGTATGATTACTACTTTGCTCTTGGTTCTTCTATCCTCTAGTGTTTCAAGGTTTAATGATTTAACTAATGGTGTTACTCTTGTCAGTTTCGAATATTCTCCAGTAATGAATCTGGCAGCTCTTTTTTGAATTTGTTCTAGTTTATCAATGTTTTCTTTGGTGGATGGGTCCCATACAGAAGATGCATATTCTAGTGCAGGTCTCACCAAAGTGAGGTAGCATTTTAGTTTTATATCTCTATTACATTTGTTAAAGTTCCTTTTTATAAAGCCTAAGGTTTTGTTTGATTTTTTAATAACTTCATTGACATGGGGATTCCATGATAGTTTCTCATTTATTAAGACTCCTAAGTATTTTGCATCTTTAGTTTGGGTCAGTTCTTTTCCATGAATGTAATATTTTGAATTTATTTGTTTCTTTTTCTTTGTTACTCTTAACAGTTGACACTTTTCTGGATGGAAAGACATACTCCAGTTAGTTTCCCATTTTATCAATTCATCTAAGTCTTTTTGTAAAATTTTGCCATCTTGTTCTGATTTAATTGTTCTATAGATTATACAATCATCAGCAAATAGCCTAACTTTTGTACCTGTTGAGATGTTGTTGGGTAAATCATTTATATAAATTAAAAAGAGTAAGGGACCTAGCACAGTTCCTTGTGGAACTCCTGAGTTAACCTTTATTGGTGCAGATTTAGATCCATTAATTATTACAGTTTGCTCCCTGCCCAAAAGGAAGTCTTGGATCCAGTGATGTAAGGAACCTGAGATTCCAAAGTAGTTAAGTTTTTTAAGTAAACTAAGGTGGTGAACTTTGTCAAATGCTTTTGAGAAGTCTAGTAATATTGTATCTATTTGATCATTTTTGTCCAAGCCTTTTGATAGTTCATCTATTAAACCTATTAATTGTGTTTCACATGATCTGTTTTTTCTAAAGCCGTGTTGATGTGGGCATAGGGCATTATATTTGTCAAGGTGGTTAACTATTCTACTATATATTATGTGTTCTAGTAATTTACAGGTGATACTAGTAAGTGATACAGGCCTGTAATTACCAGGGTCTGATTTATCCCCTTTCTTAAAGAGTGGACTTACATTAGCTAATTTCCAATCCTGGGGCACTTTACCCTGGTTTAGAGAGGCTTGAAAGAGAACTACAAGGATTGGGGACAGTTCATTGCTTAGTTCTTTTAATAATCTTGCAGGCAAATCATCTGGGCCAGTAGCTTTGTTTATTTTAAAGTTTTTTAGGAGTGAATGTATACCTATCTCATCTACAGTTATGTTACCTATTTCCTCCATTTTATTTAAATTTATTAAAACTTCCTTGTCGCCTGAGGCAGAAAAAGATGATGCAAAATATGTGTTAAGGATATTAGCTTTAGTTTCATTATCATTATAGGTTTTATTATTTGAGCCTTTTAGTGTGGCTATTCCTGAAGGTTCCATTTTTTTAGATTTGATAAAGGACCATAAGTTTTTATTGTTATCTTTGGTAATTACATTGTTTATATATTCATTTTGGAGGTTCCGACTAAGTTTTTGTGTCAAGTGTTTAATCTTTAAGTATTTTTTGTGTATCCTATATGAATTGGTAGCTTTATATTTCTTAAATAAGTTCTCTTTTAGTTTGCATAGCTTTTTCAATCTAGAATTGAACCAGCATTTGTTAATTTTATTTGATGTTAGTTTTGTTGGAACATTCTCATCCATTATAGTTTTTAGATTTGTTTTTATATCTTTCCAAATTTCTTCTACTGGGCTATTTGTGTTAAATTTACTTAGGAAAGTTTGTTGGAAGTTAGCCGCTGATTGGTGTAGTTTTATTGAATTACATTTATTCCAAAGATAGATTATTCTTCTAGGTATCTTATTAATTTTAGTTTTTATTGTATTGGTGACCCTAACAATATCATGGTCGGACAGTCCTGGAATTATTTTATAGTCTAACACTAGTCCTGGTCTATTTGTTAGGAATAAATCTAGTGTTTTATTTTTCCTTGTTGCTGTTTTTACTATCTGTTCTAGGTTTATGTTGTTTATAGTGTCTAGGAAGTGTTCATTAATTTCTTTGTTAGTTTGATGGTTATCAATTGTATAATTTTTCCAATTTATATCTGGAAGATTAAAGTCCCCCATAATCCATAGAACTGCATTTTTATTATTCTCTTTTATGAAAGTTAATTGACTACAAAGATTGTTCATGTATTCTGGGTTTGTATTCGGAGGTCTATATATACTGCCTACAATAAGTGGGGATGAGTTTGGTGTAATTATTTTACAATAAATAGACTCTATATTAAAATTTTGCTGTGTAGTAATTTCTTCAGCTATGATATTTGATTTAATTGCAAGTAGCACTCCTCCATAATTGTCTGATCTGTCTTTCCTAAAAATATTATAATTGGTGTTTAAAATCTCAGAGTTATATATGTTGGGGTTCAACCAAGTTTCAGAACCAGCAATTATGTCTGGTTCTTCTGTTTTTATAAGTAGTTCTAAATCTGGAATTTTATTTTTTAAGCTTTGGAAAATTAACTATTAGTGTTTTGAGAATGTTTTGATTATTATTATTATTAGATTTTTTATGGGTAATTTTATGGGTTTGTGTGGTTGGTTTCATTTTATCTAGTGGTTTATTTATAAAAGGATTAGCCAAAACACTGTAAGAGTTTGTGGTGATAAGGTCCTTATAGTTAAATAAATCTGAACTGATTTGGGGCAACCCACAATGTATGCAGTGCCAAGATGCATATTTATTTCTTAGGCCTATTGCTTTGTGCTTTGGTGTGTTAGAATGCAGGCATGCAATGTGGTACCATTCATTGCAGGTGTCACACTGAATGGTTCCTTGTTTGGTAGTGCATGCCTTAATACAAATTTGACATTTAGATGATACTGGGCCTGGGTTAAGTTCTATGTCGCCTGAGAGGAGCAAAATTAAGATTAAGTGTTTTTGCTTATATCTACATATTTTATGTTTCCATTGTTTGAAGGAGATTTCCTTTATTGTGCTTAAGATAGAGGTGTAGTCAGTGTGCTTTGTGTTGTGGTGGTTTATAATTATTGATATATTACTCTGATTTTTAGGATGTTTGTTGGTTGACGTTAATGTCCTTAAAAGTAGTGTGGTTATTACTAAGACTAAGATGAAAATTCTCATTTTCGGGTTAGTGTTAGACTAGGTTTAATTTTAAGGCTTAAGTTTAAGACTTAAGACTATTACTATTACTAATTACTATTACTATTATTATTATGATACTATAAGTATAAGTTATGTATAATTTTGTTAAAGTGTGCTTAATTGTTTTAATTTGATTAAGTTCAATTAAATTTAAATATGAATTCTACACCTAGCAATTAATTTATTTGGAAGGTATATAAAATTGGTGATTTTATGTTATCAATGTTATGTACACAGTTACGATTAGGAGAGTTCAAAATTAATAACAATAACAATAAAGATGGCTGCCTACATAACTACTTAGGATTTTAGTAATTTTAGTAAAAAATAATATTATTAAACAGCTAAAATTATTATAATTTGGTTAATTAAAGATTAGTTAAGGGTTGGAAAAGAATTTAGTATTATGAAATTAGGCAAATATATGAAAATATATGAAAACTTAGCTCTAGTAGAAATAGTGACCGCTCACAAAACCGGAAGTCGTAACAGAGTAGAAACAATAAAAAAGAGTGTAACTTCTACAGGTACGTGTCAGTCTTTCCTTTAACTAAATAAGATATTCAATGTTATTAATGTATTAAAAACATTTTTTTAATGTCTATTAAAATTATATAATAATATTACATTTAAAAAAATGTAATGAGTCTACTATTACTATTATTATTAGTTTATTAATAACAGTAGACTGGGCGATAGTTCTGATCTTTTTATGTAGGCAAATTCTAAACAAGTTTTAGTAATAGTAATATTAACATAGTCATAGTTTAGGTAAAATACCTGAATAAGTTAGAATTATTACAACCAACAAGGGCAATATTAAGACATTAGTCATATTTTTTACAGCTTTCTTAAACTTAAACTCTAGAGAACTAGGAATATTGCCTGCTAAAGCTAAGCATACTAAACTAGTAACTAGTAGACTATATTCTACAAGTGAGTAAACAACTTCTCATACCAATGTTAGCCTATATAAACAATAGGCTGTATGGCTTAGTTAGTTTATAACATAAATGCTACATTATATTTATGTTACTATTATATTAATAAATTACATATTAAATTATTAGTACTATTAAAAGATCGGGCGATATTTATTTCTAAACATGTTCATGTATCAGTAAAAATTACACAGTCAACGCCATGTCTAATACGCTAGGTTGTCACAGTTATTAACCAATGCTATTATTAAATAAAGTTACATTTTAAATTGCATTTATCTTTTTTTTTATATTTCAAATTTATAACAAAGATAACCATTTGCCTAAACAAAGTAAAATTTAAAAATAATAAACTTACACTAAATATTAAAGTAATATATTGTTTATTTTTCTTATTATTATCAGGAGAGCCACCTAAAGACCAAAGGGGAATGCACACAAAAATGCCCCATAAGCTGACTGGGGAAATGCTGGAAAGAATTCGAAATCACATTTCATCATTTCAAGGGAGGCAGTCTCACTATTCAAAAGAGAAAACCAGGCGCCTGTATTTGCCAGAGGAACTAAATATTAACAAAATGTTTAATATGTTACAAATTTTGTATCCAGAAAGTAAACTTTGTTATGAATCATACAGAAATGTATTCAATAAAGAATTTAACATTGGATTTGGATATCCACGAACAGACACATGCTCAAAATGTGATGAATTTAAAGTCAAAATTGACATATTAACAAAAGGTATATTAAGTCCAATGGATCCTAATGTAAACAATGTGCAAGATTTGCAGTTCCACCTGAAACAATTAGAAAAGGAAAGAGAGGTTCATCAGCGAAAAGCTGATACCTTCTATAGGAGAAAAAGAGACGCTAGACTAAGAGCAATGCGGGATTTCGACTTTGCTGCTATTACTTTTGATTTTAACAAAAATTTGAATCTACCAAATAATTCCAGTAATGACTTTTATTACAGAAGAAAACTTTCATTTTATTCATTTAATATTCATGTGCTGGCTTCAAAAGATGTCTACATCTATGGTTATGATGAGACAACAGCAAAAAAAGGTGCATATGAAGTGACATCAATGTTACTGGATTTTTTCATGAATCATCTCAGTCATCTGATGGGCTTTTGACCAAAAACAACAACAAACAAACCCTATTATAAAATACTATGCTATATTAAAAAACACGGTGCCGCAGCACAACAAAGTTAAAAAAATAATGCACATCTTTTTACTATTTTAATATATAATTTAAATACTTGAAAACATCTTGTAAATATTCAATAACGTCAGTTAAATACTATGGCAAATTACTTAAATAATAGGTAACATCAATTAACTTCTATGATACAAGATTTTAATTTTAAGATTCATAATTTAAATACTAAGATACATCCTGTAAATAGTAAGGCACATCATATAATTACTAGAATACATTATTCCAATACAAAGACACACTATTTATTGTATACATATAATTAGAGACTGAAGAAATATACATATAAAACTACGTCACGTGTGACAAAATGATTACAGTAAATTATTTACAGCTGAACAGATTACATTAATTCAATAATTAACCAGCAAGATGTACGTATTTGGTGTTACTGTGAGAATTATAACTTTTTAAAAGAGATAATAAAATCAAATGACACTATACCCCTTGTGTCATCCTTTTAAATAATACTAGAGATATTAATTGCTTTGTCTAGAATTATTTTAAACAAAGACTGATAGAGTGATATTGTTTCCAGTGCTGCCAGTGAAAATTTTGGGAAAAACCTAGCCAACACGTCGAAAAAAACCTAGATCCGAAAGAACAAACCTAGACACGCTAAAAATAAACAAACATGACGTCATAAAGCTCCCTTCACAAAAAAAAGCCGTCTTTCCTATTTGCAAATTAGATTGTTTCAAATCATTTTATTTTATTTGTCATTTAAGTGTGTATTTAGTGTGAGCTACAGTCTAATATCGTAACTCACGCCAAGCCGTTTAAAATGTCATTAACTTAATTGTAATCAATCAAATATTTAAGTTGAACTTTCGTTTAAAGTTGCGCCTTTTTTATGTGACGTCATAGTTCTTAAACACCCCTTCCCCCTTGTCACAAATATCACTAAAGTTTAACCCCCCCGCCCCAGATGCATGTCGTCATTTATGGACGGCCCCTAAGGTACCACTATTTTCTACATAAGTATTTGTAAAATATACTTACATCTGCATTTATTCATCACTTATGTCATATTCCTAATAAATGACAATCTTATCAGCATTCCTTGAATCATTTTTATTTTATCTATTACAGACGCTCCTCTTATACAGAAGATTATTGAGTCCTACCCTTAACCATTGTTTATGTCTCGTCTTTTATTTTTATTTGAATTTTAAATGTTGATAGAGTTTTGGTTCTCCTCGTGTGATCAGGCAACTGTTGCCACCTAATGCTTAATACTATTTTTGAAAAAAAAACGAATTTATTTAGGATATTAAGTGCACATATTTATTACTTTTTGTACTTTAACACCGTTTACTTATTTTTTTAAAGAAAAACCTAGAGTATGGCTATTTTGAAAATAAAAACCTAGAGGAGGTCGAAAAAAAACCTAGATCTAGGTTGAAAAACCTAGCGCTGACAGAACTGATTGTATCTCTAATTAAAGAGATCGAAATCAAGTGACTTGCACTTGTAACACATATTCAAAAAGTACAGGTCATTAACGAGAAATGTAGGTAATGTATTAATTTTAAATAGGAAGCTTTAATTTCCTATTTTCATTATATATAAATCAATGGAAGTTGAAATCTGATTTTTTTTACTTAAATTCAAAATTTTTATAAATCCATTTAAAACATTAATTTTAATATTTTGGTAACACAGCCTACAAAGAAATTGGCTAATATAACTTTTAATTATATTTTAATATAAATTTATACCAAAATAATATACTTTTAAAAAGTAATATTGTCCTTTAATTTTCTTTAACACACTGGCAATACGTAACAACACATACATAACAACTACATAACAACTACATGAAATCTGGTAATACATAACATCTACGTGAACACTGGTAATACATTACAACATCATGACAACTTGAATCAAAGTGTGGAATGGGTTGCCTAAGGAAACAAAGAAAACGATCACTATCAATATTTAAAACTCTAATAACAATGCAAGACTAGACATAAACCAATGATAAGCGAAGGACGTAATAATCTTCTGTATATAAGAGGCGTCTTTAAATGATAAGATAAGGCTAAGAAATCCAAAGTTTTCGCACACGTTTGAAAAGCAACAAATAAAACCACGCTTAAATTATTGTTTTAAAATAATCATTTAGTGCTTTATTAAGTTAATATTAAATGAAAAAAAGAAAAATGCCGATTCCATAAATATTTGTCTAGACTATGGACTGTAACTTTTTATCTTGAATCTTCAAAATTATATAAGAATTTCATTCATCGTAAATTAGTTTAAAATTATTATTTTATTTTAATTAAAACTATTTTGCTACTTAAGAAAAGATTTTAATTTTGTTTACAAAGTTAAAACATGAAGAGAAAGTCTAAAAAGTCATTCATCAATTTTTTACTACATATCCCAATGTTGTCAAAGGGGTATATTCTGACCTTAGGTGGTATATTCTGGCCTAGGCGAGTTTAACCACGGGGGTATATTCTGACCTGGGCCAGATTTACCTGGGCATAATCTGGTCAGGGGTATAATCTGGCCTGCTACACCGGCTCACAAATGAATTTCCAGAAAAAAGAGACTTTCTCTTTCTGCGCCACTCGGTATGCGAATTGTTCGCTCGTTAAGGGAGCAATTTTTTCAACAACAAAAAATGTGCTCCTTATGCGAATTACTCGTTATGCGAGGTTTGGCTATATATAATCTAAATGGAAAGAGACACTACTCGTGTTAGGGGTAATAAAAGCACCGAAGCCTAAGATATCCGCTTAACATTTGGAGGCTGTCCATTAATTGGTGTCAATTAGTTTATCATTTATTGACCTTCTAACATATTTTAATAGCAAAACATATCTATATTTTATATATAGAACACTTAGGATAATCTCCATAAATAAAGTACTATTAACAAGCAACATGGCAAGTAAGTGTTCAATTTTTTAATTATAATTAGGGTCAGTGCTTTTTTTTGTGACGCACGCACCGGTACTGGGTACCGGCACCTTTTTCAATGTGGGAAAAAAATTATTACTTTTCTTCTGTTTTAACGTTTATTATTATTGGTTAATTATAACATAAAATTGTTTTAGACATTTAGTATCTTTGCAGTTGTGATTTAGCTTGCATCGAGGTGCGAACTGGTAGTTAAAAGTTAGGCAATCCATCACTAAGTACCGGCACCTATTTTTTTTTACAAAAAAAAGCACTGGTTAGGGTTTAAAGAATGTAAATTGATAGATATGTATCATATGTAATTGAAAAAAAAAGAGATAACAAGAGTTGAGAAATATAGAACTTATTTATCAGTTATAAGCGAAGGATTATGATATAATTATGAGTATGATGTGTAGTTATGCCTTCTGTCAGTATATACAAAACCCATCATAACCCTACATCACATACTAACACCAACTATACCGATATCTAAACACCCCCCATCATACCCCCCTACATACATATCTAACATCCAAATACCTATTCTAAACCCCCCATCATACCCCCACCCACCCCCCCTAAATCAAATATAACATACCAAATACCTATATCTAAACCCCCCATCATACACCTAAACCATATACTAACATCCCAACATACCTATATATTAAACCCCATATACACCACATCACATACAAACATCAAATACCATATATAACCCCCCATCATACCCCCCTACTAAACATACTAACATCCAATAACTATATCTAAACCCCCTATCTACCCTAAATAACATACTAACTAACATACTATATCTCCCACACCCTTAACATAAAATACCCCTATATATAAACCACTATATACCCTACTCCCATACCCTACCCCAAAAACACCCTCAACCCACCCAAACCTCCTATAAACCCATCCAACAAAATTTCACCCAAATCCCTTTCCCACCATAATACAAACACAACATCTAACATATCTCCCCCACCTAACCATCCCCACCATTCATAAATATCAAACCCCCCCCCACACCACCCCCCACTCTACCCACCATATATACAAACCCATCATCTACACCCACCTCATACCCACCTCACTATACTCCAATAAACATAACATATCCCACCTCCCCACTCTAACATAACAATCCATACTCACACACCCCAAACTAAACTCACACACATCCCACTCACAAAACACATCCCCCATTCCTCCAATCAACCTCCACAACCTATACACACACACACCAACTCACCATCCCACAATTCCCAATCAATCCATACCCACCTACCCATTCTCACAACACCCATATCATCACACCAACCCTCATACAACTCCTCCCCTCCACCCCTATCCAAAACCATAACCCCCACCACCCACACCCACCACACACAAAATATACACATCCCACCTAACTTCACATAAATTTTAAAACAACTAATCCCATCTACACTCACACAATACAATATGCTCCAAACACTAATTACATACCACTACCAAAAACACAACCACAACACACAAACACATCCCACCAACCCACTCTTCCTAACCACTCCCTCACTCAAACATCACTAACCCTCCTTTACTCTACACTCCCACACCCTCTCTACTCACCCACCCTACCTAACCTACATATTTTCCCTCATAAATCACACTTCCATACCACAAAAAATTTCAACACCAACAAACAAAAACAACCAAAACACACACACACTCCCTCACCTACTACTTGCCTCAACTTCACCCTAATCTAATTTAACCAAAACCACTCTATTCCATCTCATACACACCAATCCTATCCTACCAAACCCTCAAACACTCTAACATATAACCCCATAAATACCAAACAAAACCACTCACACATACATATACTCACCACACAACCTCAACTACCTCACCACATCTCCACAATCCCCATATCTCCCTACTCACTAACAACATCAACCCACCTCCAATCTACAAAATTATCAAACCATACCAAATTCTCCACAAACCCACTTCTCCTATTTCACAAAACAAACACCCCCAATACAACCAAAACAACTCAAACAAACAAACATCCCTTACACATAAAAACCAATACTCACTACACACCAATACACATAATACCACTCTAAACACAAACTCTCCAATACTAAAACACACAATCATCCACACACACTAAATACTACCCCCATAAACATTAAATCACACTCAAACTCATACACACAAACCAATCAACCAAACAAACCAAACACATAACACCAACACATAAATCAATAAACTAACACCAACTCCCAAAAAACATAACCAACAACACATCCCCAAACATCCCTACTACTCACATCATACATCAACTATAATATACAAACACAACACCACCTCAATCACAATATCCTCAAAACTCCCACTAATAATTATCATCTCTCTCACCTTCAAAAAACCTCTAAACACTCTCACCACTAACCCACACAAATATACACCCATATAAACAATATCACCACTCCTTAACAATTCACCACACAATCACAATCACTCACACTCCCCAATAAAAAACTACAAACCAACTTACAACTCCCTCAATCCCAAAATCTCCCCACTAATACACTCACTCAAACATATTCACTTAACTCCTATACACACTCTCTTTACCACATAAACAAACACCTAATTCAAAATCCAATCTACTCATCCTCACCTTCCTACATTACACCCACTAACTCAACACAACACCCCTCAAACCATCACCCACTCACCACAACCACACACAACCCACCTCACACCACTATCTCTCTTCAACTCAAATACCATACCCTCAACACAAAAACAACATATCCATAAAACCAACAATACCCCACACAAAAACATAAACTCCTAAATCTAACACTAACAACCTACTTATCCTTCTTACATAAAAACCACAACCCCACCAACCACCAACAAAAATAAAACTCTATCCCCAAATAAACCTCCCCCACAACCCCCTAAACACAAACCAAACCCACCCCCCCCCACAAACAACAAACACAACCTAAACATCACTCAACCCTACACCATAACACTCCCTACCATCATCCCACCACCATAACACCAAATATAACTACCACCTACCCACCCCTACCATCATCTCACCACCCATACACAATATAACTACCCACCTACACCCCCTACATCATCCCACCACCATAACAAAATATAACTACCCAACTACCACCCCTACCATCATCTCACCACCCATAACACAAATATAACTACCCACCTACACTACATCATCCCACCACCATACAAAATATAACTACTAACCCCTACCATCATCCACCACCCATACACAAATATAACTACCCACTAACCCCATACCATCATCCACCACCCATACACAAATATAACTACCATACCCCTACCATCATCCCACCACCCATACAAAATATAACTACCCACTACACCCCCTACCATCATCCACCACCCATACAATATATACCTACACCTAACACCTACCAACATCCCACCACCCATAACACAAATATACTACCCCACCTACCCACCCCCTCCATCATCCACCACCATAACACAAATATAACTACCCCACCTACCACCCCCTACACATCATCCCAACACCATAACAACAATATAACTACCCACAATACCCCATATTACCCCTAACCACCCAATCCACCACCACACACTCTCAACCCAATCCCCCCAACCAATAAATACAATAATAATAATAACCTATTCCCCTACATACACCCACACAAACAACCTAACAACCTCCTAACCAATTTAACTAAACACACAAACACCTAAACACTCCCCCCACCCCCCCCCTACCACCCCCCCCCCCTAACCCCCCCCCTAAAAATCACAACCCCAAAACAACCCCTCTACCCAACCCTTCTTTACCCCCCAACACCCCCTCCCTCCCTCCCCAACCCCCACCCCAAACACTCAACCCAACACCAAAAACCCCCCCCACAAAAAATTATAATCTCTCTCACATCCCAAAATACAAAAAATCAATACCAATCCCCCCCCCCCTATTACAAACCATACACCCCCCCACATAACCTAATACCCCCTTTCAAACACTACCCCCCCCCAATAAAAAAAACCCATAAAAATACAAACCCCTTAAAAAAAACAACATACACATCCCCTATACACCACACACCCACACCCCCTACCAAAAACCTCCAAATACCTATCACTCCAAACACCCTCCTAATCCCAAACCCCCCCCCCCCCTACCCCCCCCCCCAAACCAAATCCTACTCCACCTCTCACAACACAACCCCCATAATCATCCCCCCCTCTATCCCCCATATACCACAAACCCACCCCCCCTCACCCATAAAACAAAACAACCCCAAAACTTTCAACAATACCCCCCCCCTCACCCCCCCCCAAACAACCAACACCAACCCCAAATACTTCTACAATCCAC
>CALYLW010003003.1:0-20674 GCA_944989445.1 Ampullaceana balthica | reverse complement strand
TGACTTATATCTGTCAGAGACAATAACTTGATCTAAGGTAAGCAACTGGCTGATTGACTTATATCTGTCAGAGACAATAACTTGATCTAAGGTAAACAACTGGCTGATTGACTTATATCTGTCAGAGACAATAACCTTGAGATTTAATATGAAATAATTTTTCAAGCCTAATAGACAATTGTATTTAATATTTTCTTCAGTTAACTCTTAGTATTAAATAATATTTTGAGATTTATAAAATAACATCAATATTTTAAAAATAAAAATACATTGATATATTTGAATGATGTTGTTGGTATGTTATGATAAAAAATTAATTTGAATCATGATTTTGGTAATTGAGATAAAGATAACTGAGATGATAAGTGGCAAATTTTTCTCTATTTACATCAAGATATCAGGTTCCTGTGACATACAAATAGAATATTACATATGAGAAAATGTCTAAAACAAAGAGAACATTTTATGGCCTCATTAGTTTAAAAATAATTAACTTATTATTTTTTGTTGACTAGGCTCCACCACAACAGTGTTTAGGGCTAGGGGGGGGGAGTGTTGGCGGCAGAAGCTTTCGCTTCAGATTCCAATAAAAAGTGTTATCGGATGTCCTCACTTCCGGTACCTGTCAGCTCTCGGTAATAAAACACCTCTGCCGGAGTGAACAGCGACCCTTTGTTGGGTGAGTGAGGAAGGAGGGGGGCGGGAGCAGTGGCGGGAGCGCCCTATGTATGTTTGGGGGTACACGGCCGAAAATTATACAAGTTTATGTGTGCGTTACCCCCCACCCCCACCCCAGACTCGAGGTCATGCCCACATCACTCGGGCGGGGCTTTTGGGGGAGCATCGTTAGCGCCCCCCCCCACCCAATGCAACTAGTGTGTTTTACAAGCATGATACGTGTCTAAAAATGATATGAATAGGATTATGTGTAGATATTTTAAGTCAAAACGACACGAAATATCAATGTTAATTTAGTATTATTATTATTTATTTTTTTATAATGTTCTATTTGATACAATTCTAAACGTTTTAAGTTTGAAATAGTTGTTCCATTGGTTTTTGGTCTAACACCCCTGGACATTCTAGATATAATAGTATTCATTAACTTTATTGAATGCATCAAATTCTTGATATTGCAATTCGAGAGTAGCACAACTTGTCTTCTTAGCTCAGTTTTTAAGGCATTAATTTTAAATATCACAGAAAGGATTCTTGATACAGTCAATTCATGTGGATTAAGATTATTGTCCCTCGTGTCAATATAAATTAATGTAGGGTGGATTTAGGTGTCTTCGAATAGCAGGCCTACGTAGGTAAGAAATCTACATACTTGTAAAATTTAAAAAAATGCATTTTCTTGTTCAATAGAGGGCATATGTTCGAAGCGTACACGTACAAATTACGGTACATATGACGGATTTTAATATACCTAGTTGATTTTAGAGGATTTTATATGTCTCACATGATTCAGCATTACCCCCAAGAATTCCCTTCGACCCCAGATGGGGTAATTTACCCCTGTTCGCCGACCTCTTTCTTACGGGATGCCCGACAGTCAATTGAGGGATTTTAAAAAGATACATTTTAAAAATATTATTTTTAAATACTTTTTATATATACAACTATTTTATGACGTACTTGAAATCGTGAAAAATAAAATTGGGGGAAAAAAAACAACAGAAAAAAAAACATCCTCGTGAGCTTCGGAGTGAAAAGTTATGATAATATTGGGTATTTTATTAATGTCATAGCATTTTTCAATCTTCAACTTGCAGGGATTACTGTATTTTGCGACGCAAAAGATGACACCATACTTTCCTGTACAAATGTGGGGTTCGTACAGTACTCGCCATATTTCTCTTCCAGCGAATACAAAATAATTTTTAGAAAACATGAGATTTGATATCAATGTGGTAATTTTAGATCAAATGCCTTTGACGTGCATATACTTAGCAGGAAAACTGTCATTGTAATATCTAAATCAATTTTAGGAAATGTCCTGTATCTATATTTTCTAGGTCTATCAACAAAGAAATGATCCTTGCAATATCAATAGTCACATTCGCGAGCTTGAAGGTTAATCACATCAAAGAGTGTTTGACATTACCACTGCATTTTTCGTTAGCTGTATTGCTATGACTTGGCAACTAAACACATTTTTAAAAAAATATTTATTATAGAAAACAAGCTGAATTCATACTTAATCTTATAGGGTTCATCTAGGGGCTCATTTTGCTATCACGTCAGTACAGGGAAAATCACGTCAAAACGGGAAAAGAATGCGCCGGTACCTGGTGAAAAGGAAACATTCCTGCCGGTCGACTAATACGAAAAAGTTTTTAGAAGCACTGCCTTACAATTTCATTTAATGACCTTTTACATAGCTTCACGTGTGTTACGATAGTACAATTTCATTGAATGACCTTTTACATAGCTTCACGTGTGTTACGATAGTACAATTTCATTGAATGACCTTTTACATAGCTTCACGTGTGTTACGATAGTACAATTCATAAATAAATAAATAAATGACAAAAAAGTGATTTGAAACAAACTTATTTTCAAATGGGAAATAAATTGTTTTTTTTAAATTATTTTTTTGGGGGAGGGTTCAAAGCTTTGTGACATATTTTTGGACCCGTCTAAGTTTTTGTGACAACGCGTGACGAGGGAGGGGAGTGAGAAATCGGAAAAAATAGCGTGACGTTATTTATGGACGGCCCCATACCCTGGCTTAAATAACATGTATCTGTAAAATCTTAAGGCCTGATTGCAATCTCACACATGTTTTATCATCTTTCTTAAACTATAAATAGAATCTATGTTTACCAATCATTTAATCTCAGTATAAACCTATGATAACTTACTTCTCTGATCCCTCATTCATTTACGCTAAAAGTATTTTTTGTCTCCAAGTCAAAGTTTACATGCTACATTTCCTATTTTAATTTTAAACTTAATTTTAATTTAAAGGGCGCCAAAAATGAATTAGCCAAGGTCGTGGAAAACCCTATAACGCTTCTGGTTGTCAATGATTGTTAATTTTCATTTGTTTGAAAGATCATCGCATTTAAATTTTAATTTATTAATTAACTTGAGTACAGAAAATACATTAAATCATGTTGATCGCTTCAATTTTGCTGGTGACCTTTCACTTCTTTAATATATCTAACATCATATACAGTAGAAAACGAATAGTGTTGCTGCCTAATATGATAGTAAATGTTTTAATAAGCACTACCATCATATACATGAGAAAACGAATAGTGTTGCTGACTAATATGATAGTATATGTTTTAATAAGGACTACCATCATATACATGAGAAAACGAACAGTGTTGCTGACTAATATGATAGTATATGTTTTAATAAGGACTACCATCATATACATGAGAAAACGAATAGTGTTGCTGACTAATATGATAGTATATGTTTTAATAAGGACTACCATCATATAGGAGACAACGAATAGTGTTGCTGACTAATATGATAGTATATGTTTTAATAAGGACTAACATCATATACATGAGAAAACGAATAGTGTTGCTGACTAATATGATAGTATATGTTTTAATAAGGACTACCATCATATACATGAGAAAACGAATAGTGTTGCTGACTAATATGATAGTATATGTTTTAATAAGGACTACCATCATATACATGAGAAAACGAATAGTGTTGCTGACTAATATGTTAGTATATGTTTTAATAAGGACTACCATCATATAGGAGACAACGAATAGTGTTGTTGACTAATATGATAGTATATGTTTTAATAATGACTAACATCATATACATGAGAAAACGAATAGTGTTGCTGACTAATATGATAATATATGTTTTAATAAGGACTACCATCATATAGGAGACAACGAATAGTGTTGTTGCTGACTAATATGATAGTATATGATTTAATAAGGACTACCATCATATACATGAGACAACGAATAGTGTTGCTGACTAATATGATAGTATATGTTTTAATAAGGACTACCATCATATAGGAGACAACGAATAGTGTGTGTTGACTAATATGATAGTATATGTTTAATAAGGACTACCATCATATACATGAGAAAACGAATAGTGTTGTTGACTAATATGATAGTATATGTTTTAATAAGCACTACCATCATATAGGAGACAACGAATAGTGTTACTGACTAATATGATAGTATATGTTTTAATAAGGACTACCATCATATACATGAGACAACGAATAGTGTTGTTGACTAATATGATAGTATATGTTTTAATAAGGACTAACCATCATATAGGAGAAGATGAATAGTGTTGCTGACTAATATGATAGTATATGTTTTAATAAGGACTACCATCATACAGGACACAACGAATAGTGTTGCTGACTAATATGATAGTATATGTTTTAATAAGGACTACCATCATATAGGAGACAACGAATAGTGTTGTTGACTAATATGATAGTGTATGTTTTAATAACGACTACCATCATATAGAGACAACGAATAGTGTTGCTGACTAATATGATAGTATATGTTTTAATAATTACTACCATCATATACATGAGACAACGATAGTGTTGTTGACTAAAATGATAGTATATGTTTTAATAAGGACTACCATCATATACATGAGAAAACGAATAGTGTTGCTGACTAATATGATAGTATATGTTTTAATAAGGACTACCATCATATAGGAGACAACGAATAGTATTGCTGACTAATATGATAGTATATGTTTTAATAAGCACTAACATCTGATAGGAGACAACGAATAGTGTTTGCTGACTAATATGATAGTATATGTTTTAATAAGGACTACCATCATATAGGAGACAACGAATAGTATTGCTGACTAATATGATAGTATATGTTTTAATAAGCACTACCATCATATAGGAGACAACGAATAGTGTTGTTGACTAATATGATAGTATAATGTTTTAATAAGGACTACCATCATATAGGAGACAACGAATAGTGTTGTTGACTAATATGATAGTATATGTTTTAATAAGGACTACCATCATATACATGAGACAACGAATAGTGTTACTGGCTAATATGATAGTATATGTTTTAATAAGGACTACCATCATAATAGGAGACAACGAATAGTGTTGCTGACTAATATGATAGTATATGTTTTAATAAGCACTAACATCATATACATGAGACAACGAATAGTGTTACTGACTAATATGATAATATATGTTTTAATAAGCACTAACATCATATACATGAGACAACGAATAGTGTTGTTGACTAATATGATAGTATATGTTTTAATAAGGACTAACATCATATATGAGACAACGAATAGTGTTGCTGACTAATATGATAGTATATGTTTTAATAATGGGACTACCATTATATAGGAGACAACGAATAGTGTATACTGACTAATATGATAATATATGTTTTTAATAAGCACTAACATCATATACATGAGACAACGAATAGTGTTGTGACTAATATGATAGTATATGTTTTAATAAGGACTAACATCATATATGAGACAACGAATAGTGTTGCTGACTAATATGATAGTATATGTTTTAAATAAGGACTACCATCATATAGGAGACAACGAATAGTGTTGCTGACTAATATGATAGTATATGTTTTAATAAGGACTACCATCATATAGGAGACAACGAATAGTGTTGTTGACTAATATGATAGTATATGTTTTAATAAGGACTACCATCATATAGGAGACAACGAATAGTGTTACTGACTAATAGGATAGTATATGTTTTAATAAGGACTACCATCATATACATGAGGAAAACGAATAGTGTTACTGACTAATATGATAGTATATGTTTCAATAAGGACTACCATCATATACATGAGAAAACGAATAGTGTTACTGACTAATATGATAGTATATGTTTCAATAAGGACTACCATCATATACATGAGAAAACGAATAGTGTTGCTGACTAATATGATAATATATGTTTTAATAAGGACTACCATCATATAGGAGACAACGAATAGTGTTGTTGACTAATATGTTAGTATATGTTTTAATAAGGACTACCATCATATAGGAGACAACGAATAGTGTTGTTGACTAATATGATAGTATATGTTTTAATAATGACTAACATCATATACATGAGAAAACGAATAGTGTTGCTGACTAATATGATAATATATGTTTTAATAAGGACTACCATCATATAGGAGACAACGAATAGTGTTGCTGACTAATATGATAGTATATGATTTAATAAGGACTACCATCATATACATGAGACAACGAATAGTGTTGCTGACTAATATGATAGTATATGTTTTAATAAGGACTACCATCATATAGGAGACAACGAATAGTGTTGTTGACTAATATGATAGTATATGTTTTAATAAGGACTACCATCATATACATGAGAAAACGAATAGAGTTGTTGACTAATATGATAGTATATGTTTTTAATAAGCACTACCATCATATAGGAGACAACGAATAGTGTTACTGACTAATATGATAGTATATGTTTTAATAAGGACTACCATCATATACATGAGACAACGAATAGTGTTGTTGACTAATATGATAGTATATGTTTTAATAAGGACTACTATCATATAGGAGAAGATGAATAGTGTTGCTGACTAATATGATAGTATATGTTTTAATAAGACTACCATCATACAGGAGACAACGAATAGTGTTGCTGACTAATATGATAGTATATGTTTTAATAAGGACTACCATCATATAGGAGACATACGAATAGTGTTGTTGACTAATATGATATAGTGTTTGTTTTATAACGACTACCATCATATAGGAGACAACGAATAGTGTGCTGACTAATATGATAGTTAGGTTTTATATTACTACCATCAGATACATGAACAACGAATAGTGTTGTTGACTAAAATGATAGTATATGTTTTAATAAGGACTACCATCATATACATGAGACAACGAATAGTGTTGCTGACTAATATGATAGTATATGTTTTAATAAGGACTACCATCATATACAGAGACAACGAATAGTGTTGCTGACTAATATGATAGTATATGTTTTAATAAGGCACTACCCATCATATAGTGAGAAAACGAATAGTGTTGCTGACTAATATGATAGTATATGTTTTAATAAGGACTACCATCATATAAGTGAGACAACGAATAGTATTGCTGACTAATATGATAGTATATGTTTTAATAAGCACTACCATCATATAGGAGACAACGAATAGTGTTGTTGACTAATATGATAGTATTTGTTTTAATAAGGACTACCATCATATAGGAGACAACGAATAGTGTTGTGGACTAATATGATAGTATATGTTTTAATAAGGACTACCATCATATACGAGAGACAACGAATAGTGTTACTGACTAATATGATAGTATATGTTTTAATAAGGACTACCATCATATAGGAGACAACGAATAGTGTTGCTGACTAATATGATAGTATATGTTTTAATAAGGACTACCATCATATACATGAGACAACGAATAGTGTTACTGACTATATGATAGTATATGTTTTAATAGGACTACCATCATATACATGAGACAACGATAGTGTTGTTGACTAATATGATAGTATATGTTTTAATAAGGACTAACATCATATATGAGACAACGAATAGTGTGCTGACTAATATGTTATAGTATATGTTTTAATAAGGACTACCACTTATATAGGAGACAACGATTAGTGTTACTGACTAATATGATAATATATGTTTTAATAAGCACTAACATCATATACATGAGACAACGAATAGTGTTGTGACTAATATGATAGTATATGTTTTAATAAGGACTAACATCATATATGAGACAACGAATAGTGTTGCTGACTAATATGATAGTATATGTTTTAATAAGGACTACCATCATATAGGAGACAACGAATAGTGTTGCTGACTAATATGATAGTATATGTTTTAATAAGGACTACCATCATATAGGAGACAACGAATAGTGTTGTTGACTAATATGATAGTATATGTTTTTAATAAGGACTACCATCATTATAGGAGACAACGAATAGTGTTACTGACTAATATGATAGTATATGTTTTAATAAGGACTACCATCATATAATGAGACAACGAATAGTGTTGCTGACTAATATGATAGTATATGTTTTAATAAGGACTACCATCATATAGGAGACAACGAATAGTGTTACTGACTAATATGATAGTATATGTTTATAATAAGGACTACCATCATATACATGAGACAACGAATAGTGTTGTTGACTAATATGATAGTATATGTTTTTAATAAGGACTACCATCATATAGGAGACAACGAATAGTGTTGTTGACTAATATGATAGTATTTGTTTTAATAAGGACTACCATCATATAGGAGACAACGAATAGTGTTACTGACTAATATGATAGTATATGTTTTAATAAGGACTACCATCATATACATGAGACAACGAATAGTGTTGCTGACTATATGATAGTATATGTTTTAATAAGGACTACCATCATATAGGAGACAACGAATAGTGTTGCTGACTAATATGATAGTATATGTTTTAATAAGGACTACCATCATATACATGAGACAACGAATAGTGTTGTTGACTAATATGATAGTATATGTTTTAATAAGGACTACCATCATATAGGAGACAACGAATAGTGTTGTTGACTAATATGATAGTATATGTTTTAATAAGGACTACCCATCATATAGGAGACAACGAATAGTGTTGTCTGACTAATATGATAGTATATGTTTTAATAAGGACTACCATCATATCATGAGACAACGAATAGTGTTGTTGACTAATATGATAGTATATGTTTTAATAAGGACTACCATCATATAGGAGACAACGAATAGTGTTGCTGACTAATATGATAGTATATGTTTTAATAAGGACTACCATCATATAGGAGACAACGAATAGTGTTGCTGACTAATATGATAGTATATGTTTTAATAAGGACTACCATCATATAGGAGACAACGAATAGTGTTGTTGACTAATATGATTGTATATGTTTTAATAAGGACTACCATCATATAGGAGACAACGAATAGTGTTGCTGTAATATGATAGTATATGTTTTAATAAGGACTACCATCATATAGGAGACAACGAATAGTGTACTGACTAATATGATAGTATATGTTTTAATAAGGACTACCATCATATCATGAGACAACGAATAGTGTTGCTGACTAATATGATAGTATATGTTTTAATAAGGACTACATCATATAGGAGACACGAATAGTGTTGCTGACTAATATGATAGTATATGTTTTAATAAGGACTACCATCATATAAGGAGACAACGAATAGTGTTGCTGACTAATATGATAGTATATGTTTTAATAAGGACTACCATCATATAGGAGACAACGAATAGTGTTGCTGACTAATATGATAGTATATGTTTTAATAAGGACTACCTCATATGAGCCGTAGTGTTTTGACTAATATGTAGTTATGTTTTATAAGGATACCATATCTGAGAAACGAATGTGTGCTGACTAATATGATAGTATATGTTTTAATAAGGACTACCATCATATCATGAGACAACGAATAGTGTTGCTGACTAATATGATAGTATATGTTTTAATAAGGACTACCATCATATACATGAG
The DNA here is from genome assembly GCA_944989445.1 of Ampullaceana balthica. Taxonomy (NCBI): domain Eukaryota; kingdom Metazoa; phylum Mollusca; class Gastropoda; family Lymnaeidae; genus Ampullaceana; species Ampullaceana balthica. The sequence continues at coordinate 11,059 of CALYLW010003003.1, read as the reverse complement.
ACAACGAATAGTGTTGCTGACTATATGATAGTATATGTTTTAATAAGGACTACCATCATATAGGAGACAACGAATAGTGTTGCTGACTAATATGATAGTATATGTTTTAATAAGCACTAACATCATATACATGAGACAACGAATAGTGTTGTTGACTAATATGATAGTATATGTTTTAATAAGGACTACCATCATATAGGAGACAACGAATAGTGTTGCTGACTAATATGATAGTATATGTTTTAATAAGGACTACCATCATATAGGAGACAACGAATAGTGTTGCTGACTAATATGATAGTATATGTTTTAATAAGGACTACCATCATATAGGAGACAACGAATAGTGTTGTTGACTAATATGATAGTATATGTTTTAATAAGGACTACCATCATATACAGAGACAACGAATAGTGTTGCTGACTAATATGATAGTATATGTTTTAATAAGGACTACCATCATATACATGAGAAAACGAATAGTGTTGCTGACTAATATGATAGTATATGTTTTAATAAGGACTACCATCATATCATGAGACAACGAATAGTGTTACTGACTAATATGATAGTATATGTTTTAATAAGGACTACCATCATATACATGAGACAAACGAATAGTGTTGTTGACTAATATGATAGTATATGTTTTAATAAGGACTACCATCATATAGGAGACAACGAATAGTGTTGTTGACTAATATGTTAGTATATGTTTTAATAAGGACTACCATCATATAGGAGACAACGAATAGTGTTGTTGACTAATATGATAGTATATGTTTTAATAAGGACTAACATCATATACATGAGAAAACGAATAGTGTTGCTGACTAATATGATAGTATATGTTTTAATAAGGACTACCATCATATAGGAGACAACGAATAGTGTTGCTGACTAATATGATAGTATATGTTTTAATAAGGACTACCATCATATACATGAGACAACGAATAGTGTTGCTGACTAATATGATAGTATATGTTTTAATAAGGACTACCATCATATAGGAGACAAACGAATAGTGTTGTTGACTAATATGATAGTATATGTTTTAATAAGGACTACCATCATATAGGAGACAACGAATAGTGTTGCTGACTAATATGATAGTATATGTTTTAATAAGGACTACCATCATATAGGAGACAACGAATAGTGTTACTGACTAATATGATAGTATATGTTTTAATAAGGACTACCATCATATAGGAGACAACGAATAGTGTTGTTGACTAATATGATAGTATATGTTTTAATAAGGACTACCATCATATAGGAGACAACGAATAGTGTTGCTGACTAATATGATAGTATATGTTTTAATAAGGACTACCATCATATAGGAGACAACGAATAGTGTTGCTGACTAATATGATAGTATATGTTTTAATAAGGACTACCATCATATAGGAGACAACGAATAGTGTTGTTGACTAATATGATAGTATATGTTTTAATAAGGACTACCATCATATAGGAGACAACGAATAGTGTTGCTGACTAATATGATAGTATATGTTTTAATAAGGACTACCATCATATACATGAGACAACGAATAGTGTTGTTGACTAATATGATAGTATATGTTTTAATAAGGACTACCATCATATACATGAGAAAACGAATAGTGTTGCTGACTAATATGATAGTATATGTTTTAATAAGGACTACCATCATATAGGAGACAACGAATAGTGTTGCTGACTAATATGATAGTATATGTTTTAATAAGGACTACCATCATATAGGAGACAACGAATAGTGTTGCTGACTAATATGATAGTATATGTTTTAATAAGGACTACCATCATATAGGAGACAACGAATAGTGTTGCTGACTAATATGATAGTATATGTTTTAATAAGGACTACCATCATATAGGAGACAACGAATAGTGTTGTTGACTAATATGATAGTATATGTTTTAATAAGGACTACCATCATATAGGAGACAACGAATAGTGTTGCTGACTAATATGATAGTATATGTTTTAATAAGGACTACCATCATATAGGAGACAACGAATAGTGTTACTGACTAATATGATAGTATATGTTTTAATAAGGACTACCATCATATAGGAGACAACGAATAGTGTTGCTGACTAATATGATAGTATATGTTTTAATAAGGACTACCATCATATAGGAGACAACGAATAGTGTTACTGACTAATATGATAGTATATGTTTTAATAAGGACTACCATCATATAGGAGACAACGAATAGTGTTGTGACTAATATGATAGTATATGTTTTAATAAGGACTACCATCATATAGGAGACAACGAATAGTGTTGCTGACTAATATGATAGTATATGTTTTAATAAGGACTACCATCATATAGGAGACAACGAATAGTGTTACTGACTAATATGATAGTATATGTTTTAATAAGGACTACCATCATATACATGAGACAACGAATAGTGTTGCTGACTAATATGATAGTATATGTTTTAATAAGGACTACCATCATATAGGAGACAACGAATAGTGTTGCTGACTAATATGATAGTATATGTTTTAATAAGGACTACCATCATATAGGAGACAACGAATAGTGTTGCTGACTAATATGATAGTATATGTTTTAATAAGGACTACCATCATATAGGAGACAACGAATAGTGTTGTTGACTAATATGATAGTATATGTTTTAATAAGGACTACCATCATATAGGAGACAACGAATAGTGTTGCTGACTAATATGATAGTATATGTTTTAATAAGGACTACCATCATATACATGAGACAACGAATAGTGTTGCTGACTAATATGATAGTATATGTTTTAATAAGGACTACCATCATATAGGAGACAACGAATAGTGTTGCTGACTAATATGATAGTATATGTTTTAATAAGGACTACCATCATATACATGAGACAACGAATAGTGTTGCTGACTAATATGATAGTATATGTTTTAATAAGGACTACCATCATATAGGAGACAACGAATAGTGTTGCTGACTAATATGATAGTATATGTTTTAATAAGGACTACCATCATATAGGAGACAACGAATAGTGTTACTGACTAATATGATAGTATATGTTTTAATAAGGACTACCATCATATATGAGACAACGAATAGTGTTGCTGACTAATATGATAGTATATGTTTTAATAAGGACTACCATCATATAGGAGACAACGAATAGTGTTGCTGACTAATATGATAGTATATGTTTTAATAAGGACTACCATCATATACATGAGACAACGAATAGTGTTGCTGACTAATATGATAGTATATGTTTTAATAAGGACTACCATCATATAGGAGACAACGAATAGTGTTGCTGACTAATATGATAGTATATGTTTTAATAAGGACTACCATCATATAGGAGACAACGAATAGTGTTACTGACTAATATGATAGTATATGTTTTAATAAGGACTACCATCATATAGGAGACAACGAATAGTGTTGTTGACTAATATGATAGTATATGTTTTAATAAGGACTACCATCATATAGGAGACAACGAATAGTGTTACTGACTAATATGATAGTATATGTTTTAATAAGGACTACCATCATATAGGAGACAACGAATAGTGTTGCTGACTAATATGATAGCATATGTTTTAATAAGGACTACCATCATACAGGAGACAACGAATAGTGTTGTTGACTAATATGATAGTATATGTTTTAATAAGGACTACCATCATATAGGAGACAACGAATAGTGTTACTGACTAATATGATAGTATATGTTTTAATAAGGACTACCATCATATAGGAGACAACGAATAGTGTTACTGACTAATATGATAGTATATGTTTTAATAAGGACTACCATCATATACATGAGACAACGAATAGTGTTGCTGACTAATATGATAGTATGTGTTTTAATAAGGACTAACATCATATACATGAGACAACGAATAGTGTTGCTGACTAATCTGATAGTATATGTTTTAATAAGGACTACCATCATATAGGAGACAACGAATAGTGTTACTGACTAATATGATAGTATATGTTTTAATAAGGACTACCATCATATAGGAGACAACGAATAGTGTTGTTGACTAATATGATAGTATATGTTTTAATAAGGACTACCATCATATAGGAGACAACGAATAGTATGTTGACTAATATGATAGTATATGTTTTAATAAGGACTACCATCATATAGGAGACAACGAATAGTGTTGCTGACTAATATGATAGTATATGTTTTAATAAGGACTACCATCATATACATGAGAAAACGAATAGTGTTGCTGACTAATATGATAGTATATGTTTTAATAAGGACTACCATCATATAGGAGACAACGAATAGTGTTGCTGACTAATATGATAGTATATGTTTTAATAAGGACTACCATCATATACATGAGAAAACGAATAGTGTTGTTGACTAATATGATAGTATATGTTTTAATAAGGACTACCATCATATAGGAGACAACGAATAGTGTTGCTGACTAATATGATAGTATATGTTTTAATAAGGACTAACATCATATACATGAGACAACGAATAGTGTTGTTGACTAATATGATAGTATATGTTTTAATAAGGACTACCATCATATAGGAGACAACGAATAGTGTTGCTGACTAATATGATAGTATATGTTTTAATAAGCACTACCATCATATAGGAGACAACGAATAGTGTTGTTGACTAATATGATAGTATATGTTTTAATAAGGACTACCATCATACAGGAGACAACGAATAGTGTTGTTGACTAATATGATAGTATATGTTTTAATAAGGACTAACATCATATACATGAGACAACGAATAGTGTTGTTGACTAATATGATAGTATATGTTTAAATAAGGACTACCATCATATAGGAGACAACGAATAGTATTGCTGACTAATATGATAGTATATGTTTTAATAAGGACTACCATCATATACATGAGAAAACGAATAGTGTTGTTGACTAATATGATAGTATATGTTTTAATAAGGACTACCATCATACAGGAGACAACGAATAGTGTTACTGACTAATATGATAGTATATGTTTTGATAAGGACTACCATCATATAGGAGACAACGAATAGTATTGCTGACTAATATGATAGTATATGTTTTAATAAGGACTACCATCATATAGGAGACAACGAATAGTGTTACTGACTAATATGATAGTATATGTTTTAATAAGGACTACCATCATATACATGAGACAACGAATAGTGTTGTTGACTAATATGATAGTATATGTTTTAATAAGGACTACCATCATATAGGAGACAACGAATAGTGTTAATGACTAATATGATAGTATATGTTTTAATAAGGACTACCATCATATAGGAGACAACGAATAGTGTTACTGACTAATATGATAGTATATGTTTTAATAAGGACTACCATCATATAGGAGACAATGAATAGTGTTGCTGACTAATATGATAGTATATGTTTTAATAAGGACTACCATCATATAGGAGACAACGAATAGTGTTACTGACTAATATGATAGTATATGTTTTAATAAGGACTACCATCATATAGGAGACAACGAATAGTGTTACTGACTAATATGATAGTATATGTTTTAATAAGGACTACCATCATATACATGAGACAACGAATAGTGTTGCTGACTAATATGATAGTATGTGTTTTAATAAGGACTAACATCATATACATGAGACAACGAATAGTGTTGCTGACTAATCTGATAGTATATGTTTTAATAAGGACTACCATCATATAGGAGACAACGAATAGTGTTACTGACTAATATGATAGTATATGTTTTAATAAGGACTACCATCATATAGGAGACAACGAATAGTGTTGTTGACTAATATGATAGTATATGTTTTAATAAGGACTACCATCATATTGGAGACAACGAATAGTATGTTGACTAATATGATAGTATATGTTTTAATAAGGACTACCATCATATAGGAGACAACGAATAGTGTTGCTGACTAATATGATAGTATATGTTTTAATAAGGACTACCATCATATACATGAGAAAACGAATAGTGTTGCTGACTAATATGATAGTATATGTTTTAATAAGGACTACCATCATATAGGAGACAACGAATAGTGTTGCTGACTAATATGATAGTATATGTTTTAATAAGGACTACCATCATATACATGAGAAAACGAATAGTGTTGCTGACTAATATGATAGTACAGGCCTGCCAACCCTCCCGATTTTTTCGGGATTATACGGATTTTTTACCCATGCTTACGAAATCCCGATAAGACCCTTAATCTCCCGATTTTCCGAAGAAAAAAAAATTCATTATGTAAAATCCGAATGCGAAAAAATTATAAAAAGAAAAAGCTAATACTAATAATGGCGGTGATGTATTTCGAAAATGAAAGATGCCACTTCCTAGGTTTTTTCCTGTACTTCCGTTATCCAAGCGAACCGCGATATCTAACTATTTCTTCGTTGGCCATCCGATCGTACATTATTCCTTTTACCAGCCTAATAAAAAAATATAAAAAATCAGCTGTTCTGTGACTTTACAAAAAAAATGGATATATTTGTAAGGAACGCTGCTAAAAACGGTTTTCCAGTGACTGAGCGTCAGAGTGTTTGTACTAGTACTAAGACTAGTCTAACTAAACAAATAAAGAAAAGACGTCATTGGGACATTCGTTTTCGAAACAGTATCAGTCTGTATTTGGAAAAACACTCGCCTGTGGCCGTGGCGAAACATTTGCAATCTGTGCCAGACCTAATTAATTAATGATTGCTCTTGTTTCATTGTAGTTTTTCTGGAAACATTTCTTTGAATCTGGCATTAAAAAGATAGGTATTAGAAAAATATTTATTTCTTCCAAAAAGTAGGATGGTAAATAAAACTTTCCATCTCATATCTGAATTTCCTATTCCTTCAACAATAATAACAAAGTAATTGTTAACAGATGTAGATTCACTACTTTTACTTTACTAATCAGCAGTTGTAATTTTTGCATTAAACTATTTTTTATTGTTATTGAACCCACCACTTTCACTTTCAAAAGATAATTTTTTAATTCGGTTAATTCAGATGAATGATACTCTTTCTTAACTTTCTAAAGTTTCTTACTAAAAACTATTCATCTAAAAGCAAAGCTAACTTCAATTGACGAAAGAACTGTTCAAGTTAAAAAAGGCCACTAGGGAAATGCTGGAAAGCTGAACTCTATGCAGCCTCTGTTCATATGTGAAAAACATGGTTATTCTCTCGTGTATCTGAATGCAATGTAAACATTTCCAGTATTCTGTGGTGTTCTGTAGACACTTAAATTAAAAGATAATGGATTTAACTTATTACTTTATATTTATTTAGTATGTAGTTCTTAAACCAGCGCCGTGGGGTGCTGCAATGCGGCGCGTGGACCCCTCTACAGATTTTTTTTCTTGGCAGGTTGGCAGGCCTGATAGTATATGTTTTAATAAGGACTACCATCATATAGGAGACAACGAATAGTGTTGCTGACTAATATGATAGTATATGTTTTAATAAGGACTAACATCATATACATGAGACAACGAATAGTGTTGTTGACTAATATGATAGTATATGTTTTAATAAGGACTACCATCATATAGGAGACAACGAATAGTGTTGCTGACTAATATGATAGTATATGTTTTAATAAGCACTACCATCATATAGGAGACAACGAATAGTGTTGTTGACTAATATGATAGTATATGTTTTAATAAGGACTACCATCATACAGGAGACAACGAATAGTGTTGTTGACTAATATGATAGTATATGTTTTAATAAGGACTAACATCATATACATGAGACAACGAATAGTGTTGTTGACTAATATGATAGTATATGTTTAAATAAGGACTACCATCATATAGGAGACAACGAATAGTATTGCTGACTAATATGATAGTATATGTTTTAATAAGGACTACCATCATATACATGAGAAAACGAATAGTGTTGTTGACTAATATGATAGTATATGTTTTAATAAGGACTACCATCATACAGGAGACAACGAATAGTGTTACTGACTAATATGATAGTATATGTTTTAATAAGGACTACCATCATATAGGAGACAACGAATAGTATTGCTGACTAATATGATAGTATATGTTTTAATAAGGACTACCATCATATAGGAGACAACGAATAGTGTTACTGACTAATATGATAGTATATGTTTTAATAAGGACTACCATCATATACATGAGACAACGAATAGTGTTGTTGACTAATATGATAGTATATGTTTTAATAAGGACTACCATCATATAGGAGACAACGAATAGTGTTAATGACTAATATGATAGTATATGTTTTAATAAGGACTACCATCATATAGGAGACAACGAATAGTGTTACTGACTAATATGATAGTATATGTTTTAATAAGGACTACCATCATATAGGAGACAATGAATAGTGTTGCTGACTAATATGATAGTATATGTTTTAAAAGGACTACCATCATATAGGAGACAATGAATAGTGTTACTGACTAATATGATAGTATATGTTTTAATAAGGACTACCATCATATACATGAGACAACGAATAGTGTTAATGACTAATATGATAGTATATGTTTTAATAAGGACTACCATCATATAGGAGACAACGAATAGTGTTGCTGACTAATATGATAGTATATGTTTTAATAAGGACTACCATCATATACATGAGAAAACGAATAGTGTTGCTGACTAATATGATAGTATATGTTTTAATAAGGACTACCATCATATACATGAGAAAACGAATAGTGTTGCTGACTAATATGATAGTATATGTTTTAATAAGGACTACCATCATATACATGAGAAAACGAATAGTGTTGCTGACTAATATGATAGTATATGTTTTAATAAGGACTACCATCATATAGGAGACAACGAATAGTGTTGCTGACTAATATGATAGTATATGTTTTAATAAGGACTACCATCATATACATGAGAAAACGAATAGTGTTGCTGACTAATATGATAGTATATGTTTTAATAAGGACTACCATCATATACATGAGAAAACGAATAGTGTTGCTGACTAATATGATAGTATATGTTTTAATAAGGACTACCATCATATACATGAGAAAACGAATAGTGTTGCTGACTAATATGATAGTATATGTTTTAATAAGCACCAGCGAGGACGTTAGGGATTTAAGGTTAATGCAAACAGCACAGCATCCATCAATGTAGAAAGGGAATCACTCGATGAATAAAAGACTTTGTCTACATTGGCAGCTTGTTACACACGTGAGGTGGGATGGATGCTGATGTTAGATTAGGGTTTGAAAAGTCAAGGGCAGCCACCCAACAAAGGAAGCCAAAGAACAACATAAAATGTCAGGGTTCCCAAAATCCTCAACAGTAATTTTAAGGATAAAGATTATCAAAGCTACGATGACACCTGTGATATATGGAGCCAACATTTTTACAACCAGAAGAGAATTCATAAATAAATAATTCAGTTATAACTGCCTAAGACTAAGACGAATTATCGCCAATGTACCCATCTAATTTACGTTGTTCAGTGTGCAGAGTAAAAAAAAAGTTTTTCTGCATCAATTTTTGTGTAATATTTATAAAAAAAATTAGCTGCTCGGTAATTCTGAACTGTACGGTGGCGTCGATCAGAAACCTTTGCGGCCGCTCTGCTTCAAGGGAACAATGATTATCGCAATTCACGCTGCTTCAATGGAACATTGATTTTCGCAATTTACGCTGCTTCAATGGAACATTGATTATCGCAATTCACTGTTCTAAAAAAAGTACATAACCTGAAACTGTTGCAGATCAAAATATTCCATAGAAACCATTGCAATGGATAGGCTTCAACACAACAACAACAAAATGAACTAGAATACAGGGAATGTGAAACAGTGTTCGTCCAAAAACACTTTACGCAATGAGTTGATGGTAGACATCAGGAGGTTTGACCTAAACAGTAACAATCTGAAGAGTTTTGCTTATGATAGGGATAAAGCCAGGAGGACACTCTTAGGCGGTCTATACCATGGAGGTATTGAAGATGATGAATCTGATCGACTGCTGCTGATCTGATCGACTGTTGCTAATCTGATCGACTGCTGCTAATCTGATCGACTGCTGCTACTAATGGTGCTCACCTGTTGAATCTGATCGACTGCTGCTACTAATGGTGCTCACCTGCTCAATCTGATCGACTGCTGCTACTAATGGTGCTCACCTTTTGAATCTGATCGACTGCTGCTACTAATGGTGCTCAACTGATGAAATTGATTGACTGCTGATACTAATGGTGCTCACGTGTTGAATCTGATCGACTGCTGCTACTAATGGTGCTCACCAGTTGAATCTGATCGACTGCTGCTACTCTGTTCATTTAAATTATTATAGTATGAAAAATGTGTATTTTGAGCATTTAATGTAATTAGACACTCAAGTGTTTTATGGGTTATCATTAATCAAACACATTGCAAGGACATTCAGTTTTAAAATAAAAGGTTATTTTAGAACATGTAGTTTATCAAATATAACATTTTAAGCCTACAAGCAATGTAACAATTTAATTGTATTAGAAATGGGTGATTTACGAGCAGGAAATTACTATATACTGGAATATAATTGTGATGTCAATTTCTATAAAACTTTACCTTATATAAAATAAGACATTTAAATATTTATATAAACTAAAAAAATCAAATTAATGGTATTCCATTCTCTTTTGCTTTGCTTAGATATATATATACTAAGATATTTGTCTTTCTTTACCTGTTACTTAGATATATATTTACTAATATATTTGTCTTTCTTTACATGTTACTTAGATATATATTTACTAATATATTTGTCTTTCTTTACCATCTCTAACTTTTGACATGTTAACCTGAGTTCTCTAAACTGTAGTCAACATTAAGCAAGTGGATAGTGCTAACATGTGTTTTAGAGCAGATACATATGGAGATAGTGCTAACATGTGTTTTATAGCAGATAAATGTGGAGATAGTGTTAACATGTGTTTTAGAGCAGATACATATGGAGATAGTGTTAACATGTGTTTTAGAGCAGATACATATGGAG
>CALYLW010003002.1:0-20690 GCA_944989445.1 Ampullaceana balthica | reverse complement strand
ACCAAGTGTTACTGTAGACCAGAAATAACGTATAAGGCCAATGCAAGGAGTGAAGGGAGGTTGTGTGGGGGGGTTAGTTAAGCAACAGTAGATAGTATATCGTGGTGATTTCGGCGGAGTGATTTTGACTTAGGGGGGGGCATTAGATTGTGGGGGTGGGGGGTCTCTTTTCAGTGCAGGCTGTCTGCGACGTAGCTTGTCATGACGTTTGAGTGTCTGTGGTCACTTTTGTGTGCTTCGAGATTGATTTCTGTGTTATTAGAACATAAAGCCTTTGTGGTGTGTTTGCGTGTGAGCGGGTATCGTGAAGAGAGGATAATTGTTTGTAGTATATTTATTGGTATGGTGGTGGGTCAGGTGGTTATGGGCACCATTGACAAGATAATGCGCGATTGGACAGGCGGTGTTTCGGCGCTCCTTAGTCGGTTTTCTTCGACCAGCGCATTTAATAAATTAATAAATATGTATTGGTTAATTTGGGCGCTAGCCAAATTGTTCTACTTTATATTGCGCTTGGCGTGCAGATCATGTTGGGCCTACGGGGTCTATTGTCATTGTAAGGACAACTTTTTCACGAGGTAATCGTTGGGAAAGGACGTCGTGGTTGCCCCCGCTTTATGTAGTATATTGGTGCCCGTCTTTATTACTGTTTTATACGGGGCAATGGCGTGAGTATTTAGTTTTGTGCCAATCTTGATTATCGGTTTAAATTGTGACACCTCTATATTCTTATAAATGTGCCACTTCTTTATACTTATTTAATGTGTCCCCATTTTTCATTATTTATGTGCCGTATATAGTCCTGTTTTATACAGTGACCCGTCCAAAAATCATCGGATGGCATCGGACTCCTCATTACGGCCCCTGGTCACATTTAGGCCACTGTCATAAATCGACCCTCCGGCCCAAAAGGACTCCGGTCAATCATCGGCCCTCGGTCAATATGGACCCTGTCAATACGGACCCGGTCAATATCGGCCCCAAGTGAAAACGGACCCTGTCAAATGGTAACCTTGTCAATTGGGCCCCGACATTACGGACCCGGTCGGAGATATTTTTATAAGGGGTTTTGCGGATATTATGTGAAATTCGGGTGGATCTTTGGGGAGGGATATATGGGTTATTTTTTTTTAACTTTATATTCTTTCATATGTATATTAATTTCTCGATTATATTCGTTTTTTAATTTTTTAACGTTTAAAATTTTTTGGTAAGTTTTTAATCGACCCTCCTCTTGTTTTTAAGTTCGGGTTAGTCAGAATAAGTGAAATATTTAGGACGATTTTTATAAACTTTATTTTCCAGTCCCCAAGCTTCGTTTTCGTGGGATCCGTGTGCTATGTTTTATAAAATATAGAAAATAAACTTACTTTGTCCCTGAACCCTATGGGATTGCTCACTATGGGTCGGTGATCTAACAAGGTATAATGTATAGGTGGATGTAGGTAGGGGGTATTGTTATGGCAGAGCGTATGATGGCTGGCCAGTACATGACCTATTACAAAAAAATTATATGTGGTAACTTTGGGGGGGGGGGGCTGCTTTATGAGCGGGTCATAGTTGTTTTCTGTGATTTTGTTAATTATTGAATTTCGGTCGTTTTGTCGGAAGTAAAGTGGAGGAGGGGGGGACCGGGATAAAGGTTCTCTTCTCTCGGATCTGGTGTTGGGATGTAAGATGCAAGTTGGTTGACTGTTGAGGTGTAAGATAAACAAACACCTGACACGCCTGTCATTTAATGTTCGTGCCGTTTGGCTGTCACCCCCCAGCCCCCACCCCTCTCAATATCAAAGTGTGTCCTTGTTTATTATGCGCCATCATTAACGCACATTTCTATTACTGGCCCAACTCCGAATAATGTCACTTTTTTTTGGTCCCTTTGAGTTCTACTTGTGATGGGGCCGTCATGTTTTTTTTTATAAAATATGGTTGTACCAATGGGGTTTTCGCGGGTGTCCTATTATGTGTTGGGTCGGCTGTACGTTGCCATGCGGTGTAGTTACACCACTTTTGATACTTTCCAAAAGTGGGGGCGGGGGTGTTGTTATGAACGAACGTGGCTTTAGAACGAGTTTATATTACGTGTAATCGTTAACTTCACGAGTTTATATTATGTTAATTCATTTTTTACTATAAAACTAAGATCGGTTATTTTCAAATTACCATGATGCAAGTGTACGTTAAGCTCTTTATGGCCGGTAGTGGCCGGGCAAATAAGACGGTTTAGACTTGCGTAAACATTGTATGCCAATACGTGTGACCCCTGGGCAATGGTGTAAACATTGGGTTATAATGTTGGCGAGAATCGTCGGTATTTCACTCTCTCAAACTAAATCTATGCCTTTGTCCCGATTTGTAGGGGCCATTTTGAAGGGGTCAACCACTTTCTTTGGCCCTAAGGATGATGGATGGCCAGACCTGAACAATTACGTAGTCGGCATTGCGGGTCATTTTTTTATCGCTTTGACGACGTTTTTTTTGTCTTTAGATTCCCCCTACCATATATGTGGGTCCTTACCTTATTGATATATCTTTTTATACAATACTACATCTATCCGTATGGAAGATTCCGACGTTCCCGCCAAATAGGCATTTAGAATGTTGTTTTTACGAACGGTTTACCGTTTTAAAGGCGGCCAACGTAATGTTGACGACAGTGGGTTCGTGGCGATGTTTACATAAGTTACTGTACGAGTAGGCTGAATAAAAATTCTGACGATGATGTCACTATAACTGTTATATACAGAACACAAACCATGCAACCTAGAGGCTGGTTAAATCGAATAAGCTATATAAGGCCGCTGCATAAGATGCGAGAACTTGCAGTACTGGATTTTTGCAAACCCAGGCAATATCATCCAAGAAACAGTAATAGCTGGGATATCACTGGATGCAGCTTGTCCATTTGCGTCACCGTACAGAGCATCGCAAGAACGGTCGAAACGAAAACTACGTAAGGTCTTGGTAATATTTACTCAAGCAAGCACATCATGATCACACTGGGACAGTTGGCGCTTAGTAAACCACAAGCTACTTCAGATATTATGAGAGGATAGCCTGGTATGTTGTGGGCTTTCCAGTGGAGGTAGTAGAACTTTATATCGCTAGTATGAGGTTTGGAAGTCACGTTATATATAGACATCATTCGGATAACCCAATTAGGCTCGGGTGGTGGGTAAGGGTGGGATTCCAGGGTTACGACACTTTATGGGTGAGGGCCATTGGATGGGTCTTGTCTAGGGTTTGTGGTGAATTATGCTCGACCTATGGGTTAAGCTTTTATGTTTGTGGAGCATGATAAGCTCTTCCGTTGGTTGTCGACTTGTTTGGTGGTGGGGTGCAGATTAGCTAGTCAGAAGGGGTTTAGCGGTTTTGCGGGAGTGGAGCATTATAGCTCTTCCTATGGCATTACCGATGTAATGGTGTGTGGAGCATAAAGCGACGACAAGTTGGTGTGACGCTTTATGGGTGTACGTGGTGCTTTATGCTCTACCTTGGGTTTAAGCTTTTAATGTTTAGTGGTGCTGTAAGCTCGTCCATATTAGGTTGTCGCGTTTATTTATGTTAGTGGAGCTATAAAAGCTCAGACCTTTTGGGTTTACGCTTTAATGTTTTGGGGAGCATTATGTAAGCTATTCAGTGGGGTTACGCTGTTAGCTTTGTGGATGACTTATTAGCGATTACCTATGGTGTTAAGCGTTTTTTGGTTAGTGGAGCATTTAAGCTCTACCGATGGTATTCGCTTTAATGTTTTGTGGAGCTTAAACTTACTTTGGTTTTACGTTTCATTCTTTAGTGGTGCAATAAAGCTATAACCTTGGGTTTACGCTTTATGTTTAGTGGAGCTTATATGGCTCTACCTTTGGTATAAGCTTGTATGTATTGTGGTGCATTAATGATTACCTATGGTATACGCGTTATGGATCTGTTTTATATTTATGATTCCGCTTAGTAATCCGTTTGTTTGTTAGTGTCTAGAATATTGAGCCTGCTTTTTGCATCCTATTGTAGTTTGTCGGCTCGTGAAGTTCTATATTTACAAGCCTATATGCTGTTGGGACATAAGATTTTCCAAGCTGCAGAAAATGTTGGAATGCCTGTTCCATCTTGGGCAGAGTCTCTGGCGGTTTGGGCCAACATGTTATCCGTGTGTTGTGAATTCGTTATACGTCCGAATTTGGTGCGTACAAAATGGAAAAATGTTGCGGGCGTATAAATTTTGTCGCAACTGTATGACGTTTTTGAAGCTGGTCTTTGTTGTTTTTTTTTATTAATTGTCCGCATGTTTATGGAGGGATGTAATAGATTTAATGGGAAGAGTTAACTTTTTTGGCAGTATAGTGTACGTGAGATCTTGAGGCGGTAGCCACGTTGGCCTTGCGCCTAAGATGGAAATGTTCTTGGTCGTGGTACCTAAACGGCTCTTCCGAGCTCAAACAAATCTGTGGATGGTGGGCACCTTGCTTTCCATCTTTTTGTGGTTTGCCTCCTGCAATACGTTACAATTATTAGTCGAAAATTTTCGCACAGGAAACAGGGGTTACCATGATCGAGTTGTAGATGGAACGTTTTAATTGGTGGTGTCCAGTCAGCCTACTGCATCGATAAGCAAAAGTGAGTTCTGCGTTGACCCGTCGTTGGTGGCTTTATTACCTGACGTGGGAATAGGGTTAGGTGGTATGGTGTGGAGCGGTGATGATTTGCGCTGTAATCTGGCGTGGTCTTTGTGTCATTGTTGTGGTGTGGGGTATTGGAGTGGGACGTCTTTAAATGGTTTTTTTACATTTTTTTCTTTTGTTGTTAGTTTTTATGTATTTTTTTAGTGGAATACTATCATGACCACTGGTCTTTGGTTGGGGGGACCGGTCTTGAATGGGGCTTGGGTGTGAGAGGGGGCGGGGGGCGGGATGATTGTGGGTTTGGATGTGCGAGCGCGCGGTTATTTAGGTTTTTTTTTTGTTAAGGGTGCTGAGGTGGTGGGAGTCAGGGTGGTTTACTGTTTTGGGGGGTCTGGTGTGCTTGTGGATGTTGGGGGGTAGGGGTGGTTGGTGGGAGGGGGGGGATGGTTATGGTGGGTTGGGGGTGGTATGTTAGTTTGTGGGTGGGGCTGTTTTGTGGTGTCTTAGGTGCAGGTTATTTCTTTGTTACGTTTATGGGTGGTGGCTGGGTGTAGGGGATGGTTATTGGTATGGGGGGTGCCAGGGGAGTCTTGGTCTGGCTTATGTTGTTGTATTCAGTTATGAATGTCAGTTCATCTGTTCTTTATAATAATGGCAGGGGAGGTGGGATTTGTGGGAGACGGGGGGAATGGTTAAGTATGTGCGGGTTCTTCTTTTTTTTTGTATCTTTGATAATCAGGACCTTTTATTTTTGTCGGCGGGGAACGTAGTGTTGAGATTATAAATTATATGGTCTTAATTGAATATAGTGCGGTATGGGTTTAGGGGTGTGGGGCGCCTTGTGGTGCGGGGTCGGTATTTAATGGACGGTGACGAGAGCAGGGGCAGACGCGCCGGTGGGGGTGTGGAGGTGTTTAGTTTTGGGTCGGTATATCTTTTTGGCGCACTTATTTGTTTTTGGGTATCGGTTATGTGTGTTTGGGGCATATTTGTGTGTATTAGCTGATGTATTTTGGGAATATAACTTGGTATTTGGGGACTGGTTAGTGTTTCTTTTTGGTTGTTACATGTATTTGTTTTGTTTTGGGTTTGGTGGTTTGGATTAGCCTGTCGTACGGAATGGGTGTTGGGGTTATGAGTGATATGTATTATGAACTGTATATACATATTTAAGCACAATTAGGAAAAGAACAAAACATAACTTTTAATGAAACTTATCATAATAATAACATTTTATTTCATTGTTTTACTGACATACATATATTAACAACAAATTTATTATGTAATAATGTTACTGACAAAACGAAATAATTAATAAAAGTAAAAGAAATATGATCTTATCTAATTGAACAAATTTTATGGTTTACTCCAGGTAGCAAACTCAAAGAAAATTTTCTTTTTTTTTAAAGTTTTACAAGAGATAGAATTACACTTGATTACAGCACCAGAAACATATATAAAAATTGCCCCTGTCAAAACGGCCCCCAACAAATCCAGTGTCAGGGTTAGTTCACAAAAAATAATAATAATAACTTCAAAAGAAAAAAAGTTAATAACATTTAAAGAAGGAACAATACAATAAAATCACAAGAAACAATTCACATGACATCGAAAGATTATGAGATATTCTTCTCAGATACTCAACATTCATAATCAATCCATATGCTGGTATGATAGCCTCCAACGACGGGTCAGCTGAACGTACTTGCTTTTCGATGCAGTAGGCTGTCGGACACCACCTTTAAAACGTTCCATCTTCATCTCGACATGGTCCTGTTCCTTGCGAAAATTTTCGACAAGTTTTGTAACGGATGGATGGTGGCAATCCACAAATTGTTGGAAAGCATGGTGCCAACCTTCAACAGAGTTGTTGGTGCGAGGAAGGCCGTTTGTAACACGACCATGTACATTCCAGAGTGGAATAGGAAATCGTGGATTCACTCTTGTGCTCAATCTCATTCTGCCAATATAGTTATCTTCCCAGTAATCTATTACATCCGCCATTTCTGGAGGACATTGTTGAACAAATTCATCAAAGACAGCTGCAACGTCAGCAGGTGAGACAAAAGTGAGAGCCAGCAACATTTTGACATGTGTACGAAAATTTTCGTCGTTTTTATATTCATTAACAAGGTTTAATTGTTGGACCTTTCGCCAGAGACTCTGCCCAAGATGGAACAGGCATCCAACGATTTCTGCAGCTGGAAAAGCTTGTCCAACAGCATTTTGGCTTGTTTTTTCGAAATCAGACATAATACTTTGTGGATTTAAAGCTGGCTCAAGATTCTTGAAACTATCAAACAAACGGTTGTATGAGGTTTCTGTTTTATCTGTCATTAAAGCGTATACCATAGGTAGAGCTTTATGCTCCACTAAACATTAAAGCGTATACCATAGGTAGAGCCTTATGCTCCACTAAACATTAAAGCGTATACCATAGGTAGAGCTTTATGCTCCACTAAAGATTAAAGCGTATACCATAGGTAGAGCTTTATGCTCCACTAAACATTAAAGCGTATACCATAGGTAGAGCTTTATGCTCCACTAAACATTAAAGCGTATACCATAGGTAGAGCTTTATGCTCCACTAAAGATTAAAGCGTATACCATAGGTAGAGCTTTATGCTCCACTAAACATTAAAGCGTATACCATAGGTAGAGCTTTATGCTCCACTAAACATTAAAGCGTATACCATAGGTAGAGCTTTATGCTCCACTAAACATTAAAGCGTATACCATAGGTAGAGCTTTATGCTCCACTAAACATTAAAGCGTATACCATAGGTAGAGCTTTATGCTCCACTAAACATTAAAGCGTATGCCATAGGTAGAGCTTTATGCTCCACTAAAGATTAAAGCGTATACCATAGGTAGAGCTTTATGCTCCACTAAACATTAAAGCGTATACCATAGGTAGAGCTTTATGCTCCACTAAACATTAAAGCGTATACCATAGGTAGAGCTTTATGCTCCACTAAACATTGAATTGTAAATACTTGGAAGAACAATTTTGGCGTTACTTTGAAAGTACCGTCAATAAACCAGTGCCTATGGGTTTCCAAAGTGTCTAGATTTTCGTGACTTCCAAACATCAGAATTCGATTTTGGTCTACTACACTGAATCCCACAACATAAAAGGCATTCCTCTCAGTTTAGTCTGTAGTGCTTGTGGTATGACTATGTCGCCAACTGTCCGCGGGTTCTGAAGTGGCTCTTGAGTGATTTTCCTTTTCCTTTCGACCGTTCTTTGCGATGCTCTGTACGACGGCAAATGGACAGCTGCTTCCAGTGATATTCCAGCTATACTGTTCTGGATGATTTGCCTGGGTTTGCTAAAATCATGTTCGGCAAGTTCTCGCATTTATGCAGCGGCCTTAATTGCTTCGATTTTTCCAGCCTCTGGTGCATGGTTGTGTTCTGTTATAACTGTTATAACATCATCCAGAATTTTTATTCTGCCACAACAGTAACTTTGTAAACATCGCCACGATACACTGTCGTCAACATTACGTTTGGCGAATTTAAAACGGTATCCTTCGTAAAACAACATTCTTTTGCCTTTTTGCGTCGTCGATTCTTCCATTACGGATAGATGTTGTATTGTAAAAAGATATTTCAATAAGTGAAGACCACTTATATGTAGGGACTCTAAAGACAACGTCAAAGCGTAATAAAATGACAAGCAATGCCGACTACGTAATTGGTCAGGTCTGGCCAGCCAGTCCTTGGCCATAAAAGTGGTGACCCGTCAAAATGGCCCCGACAAATCGGGACAAAGGAAGAGATTAGGTTGGAGAGAGTGAAATCCGACGAGGCTCGCCAGACTTTATACCCATTGTTTACCCCATGCCCTGGGGCACACGTATTGGCATACAATGTTACGCAGTCTAAACCGTCTTTATTTGTCCGGCCACTACCGGCCATAAAGTGCTTATCGTACACTGCATCATGGTATTTTGAAAATTACCGATCTTAGTTTTTAGTATAAATGTAATTAAATATATATACTAGTGATGTTAACGATTACCGTATATATATACTCGTTCTATAGCCCGTTCGTTCATAAGCAGACCCCCCGCCCCACTTTTGGAAAAGTATAAAAAGTGTGTAACCCGCTTGCAAGCCGACCCCAAAAAATAATAGGACAGCGTAAACAAAATGGTACACATTTTTATAAAAAAATACAGTCGCACCTCTCTAAGTAGAACTCAAAGGGACCAGAAAAAAAGTGACTTTCGGAGTTGGCCAGTAAGAGAAATGGCGTTAATAGGCGCATATTAATCAAGGACAATATTGATATTGAGAGGGTGGGGGCTGGGGGGGGGACAGCCATACTGGCTAGAACAGTAAAGACAGGCGTGTCTGTTGTTTCACATCAAAGGAAACCAACTTGCTTTTACATCCCAACACAAGTCCGTGAGAAGAGAGACCTTCCCTCCCCTCCTCCACTTTACTCCGTCAAAACACCGATATTCAATGATTATAAATGCAGAAATCAACTATGACCCGCTCATAAGCCGCATATTTTCCTCTTAATTTTGTAATTGGTCAGGTCTGGCCAGCCAGTCCGCGGCCATAAAAGTACCACACCACCTTTACATTTACCTTGTTTGATCTCCGTCCATGGACATGCCCATAGGGTCTGGGACAAAGGAAGTTTTTTCTTTTTTTTAAAACTTTGCACACGGTCCAACGAAAACGAAGCTTGGACTGAAAATTAGTTTATATTTATCGTCCGAAATATTTCACTTATTGACTTCCAGTACTTTTACAAGTGGTGGGTCGATTAATCGTTAACAAAAATTTTAATCGTTAAAAATTTATAACGATTTATCGAGAAATTATATACATATGAATAGATTATAAAGTGTAAAATTTGTTAAAATATTTCCCCAAATGCTCACGAATTTCACATAAATACCAAATCCCCTTAAAAATTATCTCCGTCCGGGGCCGTTATGTCGGGGCCCATTTGACAAGGGCCATTTTGACAGGGGCCGTTTTCACTGGGGCCGTTTTGACCGGGGCCGTTTTGACAGGGGCCATTTTGACCGAGGCCGTTTTGACCGGGGCCGTTTTGGCCGGGGTCGTTTTGACAGTGGCCGTTTTGACAGGGGCCGTTATGTGGAGGCCGATGACTTGCCGATGATTTTGACGGGTCACTGTTTATAAGTATATAGACGGGCACATTAATAAGTATATAAAGGGGCACATTAATAAGTATATAGAGGGGCACATTTATAAGTATATAGAGGGGCACATTTATAAGTATATAGAGGGGAACAATTATAAGTATATAGACGGGCACGTTTATAAGTATATAGACGGGCACATTTATAAGTATATAGAGGGGCACCATCGTAGGCCTGTCAACGGGTACCCGTGAAAATGTGGCTTCAATGTCTATAGTAACCGTAGGCCAAACTTCGGCACCCATGCGGCTTTTTTGTGTTTACATTGTGGCTTGCGAAACAATTTATCAAATGAATTTTTTTTTAAATGAGCTGCGAAGTACATCTATGGAGAAATATCAGACTCTGTCAACGCGAAGTATCTGTCAATGGGAAATAAAATACGGTCCCAACAAATTACAATGTATTTTAATACATCTTTTTTCTCTCAACGTGAAACAGAAATCGCAAAACACAAAAAGGTTTTGGTTCTTTAAAAGAATCATATAAAGAAAACAAAAGTCCTCTGTCAAAAATAAGGATGGACTGCTTAGAGATGAAAGACGCTATGTTTGTTAAAAAAACAAACTCTTGCTTTGACACTAACTTTGCTTTGAAATACGCCGATTGATACTAGTAGTCTAGCTAATGTTGCTTATCTACCCCTCTCTCCTCCCTTCACTCCTTGCATTGGCTTATACTTCTTGTCTTCAGTAACACGTGGTGACCTAGAAAAACTGATGTTATTAATGCGTACAAGGTTATCAGTATTTAAATTAGGGGTCTACCGATATGCCTTTTTGCCGATATTGCCGATACCGATATTACCGATATTTTTTTTTGCCGATATGAGTGCCGATATGAGTATTTGTTCGGACAAAAACCAGCGGTAATATTTGATGACGTCCTTCTTAAATTTATCACTCGTAATTATTTATCTTTTATATTAGGGGACTACCTATATGCATTTTTGCCGATATTACCGATTTTTTTTCCGATATGAATATTTGTTAGGACAAAAACCAGCGGTCTTATTTGATGACATCATTCTTAAATTTATCACTCCTAATTATTTATATTTTATATTAGGGGTCTACCGATAAGCATTTTTGCCGATATTACCGATATTTTTTTCCGATATGAGTGAAGATATGAGTATTTGTTAGGACAAAAAATAACAGCTGTCATATTTGATGACGTCATTCTTAAATTTATCACTCGTAATTACATGTATTTATATTTTATAATTAAAGGGTCAGCCGATATCCAGTTTTGCCGATATTACCAATTTCTTTTTCCCGAAATGAAGTTTCCGATGTGTTTACAAGTTCCAGATCATGACCTACATAGGACTCATAACAAAACGAACCGTCCTTTATAAAAATGTACAAGCAAAATTACGAAGTTCTTTTGAAACTTCAACCTTGACTCATAAGTATTAATTCTAACCAATAGTTTAATGGCTTTTGCACACGGCCACCTTTTATGAATGAAACAATGAGATCTAATAGTAATAGAATCAAAATGAGGTTGAAGGTTGAATGGTTGCCAATGACAACAAGTCTTCACACGGTACATTTTGTTATTCCATACAAAACGAAATGTTTTAGACATCTGCGATTCTGCGTGCATCTTTGCTATTAGAGCAATTACGTGAACATAATGTTTACATGTTTAACATGTATCATATATATATTTACGCTCAATTATGTAGCGGAACGCTGAGGGACATCACTCTGCTTTTTTTAAAAAACATTGGATAATCATTTTGGTTTCCAGATTAACATTAAACACCCTCCACACTATTTATTAATTAAAAAATTGAACAATTTCATGCGGACGTTCGATAAGAGTTATTTTTGGTGCAGTAATTTGGTGCGCTGCTTTCTAAAATTAGTTAAAAAATCGTGTGGTGATTAGCACTGTAAAAATTATTATATAAATACTTTGTTTAATTTTCAGGAATATTATGATTGACTCAAATAGTTATTTTTTGGTGCAGTAATTTGGTGCGCTGCTTTCTAAAATTAGTTAAAAAATCGTGTGGTGATTAGTACTGTAAAAATTATTATATAAATACTTTGTTTAATTTTCATGAATATTACGTATTTATCATACAAGGACAAGTTAGTTGGGCTTTTGAAAAAGATGGGCGCCGTAGGCGCCCTTAATAAAAGGGGGGCGCCGCAGGCGCCACGGCGCCGCAGCACGAACTAGTCATCATATATATATTTACGCTCAATTATGTAGCGGAACGCTGAGGGACATCACTCTGCTTTTTTTAAAAAAACATTTGGATAATTATTTTGGTTTCCAGATTAACATTAAACACCCTCCACACTATTATTAATAATTGAACAATTTAATGCGGCCGTTCAATAAAAGTTATTTTTGGTGCAGTAATTTGGTGCGCTGCTATCTAACATTTCTCGCCGTAAAAAGATATTATATTGCGTCATTGTTTTAGCTCATATTTTAATTTTGGAAAAGGGAACGATGTAAAAAGAGGATTTGAGAATTGTTAATCATAAAATACTTTGTGTACATTCCAGGAGGTTTAATATTTCGTATTTATCAAACAAGGATAAGTTACTTGGGCTTTTGACAACAAAAGAAGTGGGCGCCGTAGGCGCCCTACAGATCCCTATTATAAAATACTTTGTGTACCTTTCAGGAAGTTTAATATTAAGTATTTATCATACAAGGCAAGTTAGCTGGGCTTTTGAAAAAGGTGGGCGCCGTAGGCGCCTTTAAAAAAGCGGGCGCCGCAGCCGCCACGGTGCCGCAGCACAACCTAGTTAGAGATATTACGGTATACTTGGCATCGGCATTATTTACACAGTATTTCTGAGTATACGAAAATTGGCCGATACCTAAACAATATCAAAGCACATGGCAAACTGTATCGTGGTTGCACATTTTAATACCAGGACTCTTTTGACTATTTCAATACCGGTATCGGGGTCGATATATTAATTTGTCGAGATATTATAAATCTAATTGATCGTTTTTTTGTTTCCGGTTTTGGGGGGTCAAAATGGCACTTTTTATGACATATCGGTGACGTCAATATCGGGACCTTTACATGCTACCGATACCGATATTGCCGGTATCCAGATATCGGTGCCGATATATCGGCTGGCCGATATATCGGTAGACCCCTAATTTAAATGTAATAAATTAAATAGTTACTAACAGTGTAGGATGGGCAGACGTCGCGGTGAGGATGGACTGCATAGAGAAGAAAGATGCCGTGTTTTTTTCTTTTCATAAAAGCACATTGGCTTTGATACTAACTTTGCTTTGAAATAGCCGACAGTTGGTCACCGATTGATACTATCTAATGTCGTTTTTACTCCCCCCCCCTCCCCATGTCTCTTCACTCCTATAACCCAGTGCTTCTCAAACTTTTTAGTATGGCGGACCGGCAGGAATTGAATTTTTTTCCATTGCACCAGGAACCGGTACACTATTTTCCCGGTACTTACATGGTAGCAAAATGTATTTTATTTCCTTTTATTTCTTTCATTTATTAGCTTATTGTCAAAAATGGCAAATTCTATTTTGTCAGTATTATTGGTAGCAATTGGAGGATTAAAATTATATTTCTCTCTCATTTCTTGATAACTTCCGCGGACCACAATTTTGAGAAGCACTGCTATAACCCCCACCCCTTGCATTCGCGGTTGTTCCTTGTGTTCATTAACCCGTGTTTGCCTAGCCCAAAAATTGATATACATACACCAAAAGTTGTCAGTTTTTAAAGTTAATAAGATGGGTAAGATGTCATGCCAAGTGAGTTGACAGTGAAATTGTGTATGCGAAGGGTGGCAACCCAGCGCGATAAAACGCCATCTGAACGCTATTCATAAAATTGATATTGATAAAAAAAAACGCCGACCCACCCAATATCAGAAATATTTTGGTGTTAACATTAATAACAAAAGCAGTAAAACTGACCAAAGCACGATTACTTGAGATTTACCGCAGTATTGCATCCGTCATCGCCCTTAGCATTGACCACCGACGCCAAGTGAATATTAACATTAAAGGTATGAGTAGTATGAGGCTGAACGTTAAGTCATTGCTGTTGTCATTATTTTTTTTGCATGTTCAGTTTACTGTAGTTTTAGTTTATGATTATGACGAAAGCATTTACAGCAGGAATTGAATAAAAGTTTTTAGTGTATTATAGTTAATTGTAGTGCATTAGTAATAGTGTTACTGGAAGCAAGCCGTTGGCTACTACTACTGTGTGAAATGAGGTGCATGGAGGGTGGCTAGGTTGCACTGTATAGCGGTCATGACGGGGAAAATAATGCGACTTTTAGAACGGGTTACCCGGGTACCCGTTCGAAATTGTCACGAGTACCCGGGCAGCTTTTTTCAACAAATTGACAGCCCTACACCATCGTGACCCTTTCTTGGTTACTTTTAATTGGTAAGGGGAGGCGTTGATAATATCGGAAAAATATTGGTGGCACTAACTCTAGCCTAGCCACTGTTAATATGGTTTTGCCAAAAGGTAAGCTAAACATTTTGGTTAAATTTAAAGTCCAATCATTAGGAGTCAATAATTGGAATCATATGAAAAGTGTTTTAAGGGCAGAAAAGTGATCAAACTTGAAATTTAATATAAGATTTGGTAAAATGACGTATATAATTTGCTTGTCACTTGAATTTTAAACCCGGCAGGCTCTTACAACAATAATTTACATGCAAAGACATATTTATAGAGAAGAACGCGCACTTTTAACTGCACTCGATGTGTCTAGCAAAAGAATGGTGATTAAAACAGTTGCTCATATTTGTTAGGTGGGTGAGTTATTTCCCTTTGATTGTACATGCTATTGTTTAGTTTAGACTGAAGATGGATTGAAAAGAAATTTTAGACATTTTTAAAGATGAAAAATATTACAAATAGGAAAATTAATAACTTGGAGAGAAGCAAACTATTAAAAGTAAAATTTAATATAAGATCAATGCAAGAGTAGTAACAGATTTTGTGAACATCAATATTGTTGTCATCGTGAGGGAATACTACAATGAGCAGACATTATACAGCAATGTAAACAACAAAGAAAATGTCAATCCGCATTTTTTCTTCTCTGATGAATGTACTAATTGTATATTCGTTTTATTTTTATACATAATCGGAAAAATGGAAGAATATGTTAAGGGAATGCTTGCAATACATTAAACAATGTATCCCTAATAATAGGGATCGAAGTCAAGTGGCATGCCACTTGGATAAAATAGAATGATTTCGAGCAAAGACAATGTGCACCACTTGTGTAATAACCACACTATAACTTAAAATAGACAAATATATTTTATTCAATAAATAAATTTCATGGTTTTAATATATTTTAAAATAAATTCGAATTTTAAGATTAATCATATTTTTTTCTAAGTTCCTGTTACAATGCGAATTTTCATTTTATATTCATTGAGACATTTAGAAAACACAAAATATTCATGCTATTTCTCTTTGATTTAAAATTACATTTTTGTTGATTTTTAAAATATCAAATTACGATTTTCACATAAATCTGTCTTTTTTTTCTGTTTTGTAAACACAAACTCGGGATAAATACATCAGCACCGGTGCTTTGTAGTGCGTCATTTACGGGAAACACAATATCAGATCACGTCCAAAATTATTAGATTAGTTCGTAAACATAAGGCGTTCTCTCCATAATATGCATATTTCTCCATTTTTATTAGTCCATGTTTGTAATTGTATATAGTTATTTGAAAACGGTAAATTGTTAATACATTTCATGTTGAACATTTCATGATTGTATTTTATAAGAAATTTCACAAAATAACTATTAAAAAGCAACACTAACAAGAGTTGACAGCTTACGTAGACTGCATCAATTGAAAGACACACTAGTGATTTTCCTAAGTATCTTATACCTTCGTAAATACAATACGTTGAATATCATTGAAATAATGTTTCTCACATAAATTATATTATAATTATCCCATTCTAATGGGTTACGATATTTTTGGATATTATCCTAAAAGCTTTACTAACATTAACTATATAAAAAAAATTAGGACATCAATAAATGATAAAAGGACATCAATAAATGATTAAAAAAATTAACACCAATTAATGGACAGCCTCCTAATGTTAAGGTGATCTTTTAGGCTATGGTAATTTAGCCCTAACTCACTCAAGTAGTGTCTCTATCAACTCAGATTATATAACGTAATAGGCTCGAAAAGAAAGTAATTTCAGCTGACCCCTATATTCAAGGCTATCGTAACAGCTTATGCAAAGATTATGAATGTAATTTCATTAGAGGAATATATTAATCTTTTGATGGAAAGTGAAAATTCGATGTGTGGGACTGTTATCTATGTGAACACTTATATGCACTCTTAGTAAACATTATGTGTAAATTTAATTTTAAAAAAATATTGTTTTATTTAAATTCAAACTATAGTCAACCTTTTAACCTTTATGAAAGTGGTCAAATCGTAACATTGTTTCTGGTGATTTTGTTATATTATTTCTTCTACTAAAATATTGTGAATTGATAACATACAGAATAATTGGTATTACATTTTTTCTTGTGATTTTATTATTATTAGTTTTACCTGTGAACTTAACTTGAATAAAGATACCGTTATAACAATGGACTGTATTTTTTATTCCATTTGATTTAGCATCTATAAGTCTATGGCCGATTTGACCGTGGCCATTGTGTTATCGCATATTTATCGGGGTCGTTTTTTTGGGGTACACCGGTTATAGAAATGACAGCGTAATTTTACTAAGTAGGTGTAGGAGAATAGCAAAGAGTTTAATGACATTGTATCCCTAATTAAAGGGAACAAAGACAAGTAGTTTGGCACTGGTTATTATACCAAAACGAAAAATATTCTCTGCACCGAGCTGAAAGCAAATAGTTATTTTCTTATTTATATAAACTAATTATAAATATACAATGATTAAATTTAATTTATATTACATGAAGAAAAAAGTAACAATCAAATTAATTTTTTTTTATGTATGTGGAGTTTTTTGGTCATCAGTGTTTTAAAATAATGTTATTTAATTAAGGAAAATGTCTATTACTTAAATCTATTTAAAAATTTTGCAATCTAGACTTCTGAGATAAAATAATGTTTAGTATATTTGTGGCGAGAAAGATGTGAACTTATGTTTGGCAAGTTTGTCTAGGGGTATATTGGTTAAATAATCCTTCCCGCTCACAACGCATACACTTTAGTGATCACTCTCAATCGATAATCAAATGACCAAAGGGTGTAAAAATATAACAATAAATTTATTTACACAATTTATACAATAGTGGAAACTGGTTCCAATGATAATAGTGATACAACAAATTAACTGTCCCTTCTTTGGCCTAGCTTTATCATCATCAAGGCTAATCCGTGTAACCGAATGTTTATGGTGGTTGTACTTAAGTGCAATGGGGTCGTCGCGCTCCGCTCTGTCTAGCGGTTGGTTCTGCACGCTCCCCTGTTCAGTAGGTGTGATGAAGCGTTCAGCTGGGTATTGCTGCCCCACACACGGCTCCGTCAGTGCTGACGTGTGTGGTTGGTTCTGCAGGGTTCCTCTAGCTGAAACGTTCAATTCCTTGGGCTCGGTAGACGGCTTCACCTATGGTTCCAGGTGACTTCGGTGATCACGGAAGTGTGAATGACCGGCTTCTATACGTATAGTGTGTTTACTCGTATAGGCTTCGACATACGCAGTGTGCGTTTGTCGGCATCAGTTTACGTTGGACGTAATACTGGTAACTGTTGAGTTGTCCTCCTCAGGTTCCTGTCGATGAGTGCAAGGCTGAGTTAGAGTGTTAGTCCAAGTCACTTGGAACAGTGGTGGGTCCAGCTCTTGGTCCTGAAGGTTAACAACACTTCTCCCGGTACTGGCCGGTGCTCAGAAGCCAGACTAAAAATAGAAAACATATATGGGTAATTTTCCACTTTGTCTGCTTTAATCCATCCTTCTGGCTGCCGAGCCTTCAGAGCAGGGTGCCAAAAGGGAATTAAAATAGATTCCTATAAACAAATTACCATTTAATATATTACATAACACGAGATTGGAATTAAGATCTCATCTTTACCATCACGGGCGCAGCTCTAACTGGCTGACACCTCGTGAGTGGAGTGAGGTACAAACAATAATAATTTTATTCAGTACACGCGAATATAACTTGGTCCATCTGTTTGATGGAGCGCGTGTAATCATAATTAAGAACTAAATGTGGGACATTCAAATCTCGCACGTGGGCCCGTGCGGCGATCATGGGGTTAACACGTTTCAATAATTTTAACATGGCATTCTACAATGATTGACATTTAGATAATTGCACGAAATATGTACAGAAATACGATGGAACAAAGCCAGAGTTCAACTTACATGGATTCTGGTAAGAAAAGTAATGTCGGCTCTTCCACTGCAAGGATGACGACAGATATAGGTGTATGAAAACAGTCACACGGGTGCTACAATCTGCGGGCGTCTTGTGCGGAAAAGAGAGTGATTTCTGGGCTGCCTTGGCCTTTATACCCGATGGGTAACATATTCAACACTTTTCCACTTGTCATAGCGCGGTCATGCAACCGTGACCTGTCCCATGATCCCGGGGCATACCTAATCAGTTCAGATCGCCGCCTTGTTGACGGTTTCGGGTCAGACAATAGTGAGTTCCCCTTTTCCCGTGCGCAGATGACTTTGTTTCCATACATTTCGTCACAATCTTATGGTTATTTCTCTTTGATACAATGTTTAAGACATTGAAAATGATAGTACATTTTTAGTTTTAATGTGCTTACCCCGTAACAAGTAATTGGTATGTACCTCGTATAAAATACGTATTTTGGTATACGTTTTTTTTTACTTTGAATGTGTTTATTGTGAATTATGTTTTTGCTTTCATTCTGAAAACTGACAAATTATCGTCAGGACAGTAGCATCAGCTGATTGAGGAATAGTCACATATTGTTGATATCATAGTTTGCTACATATTGTTGATATCATAGTTTATTACATATTTTTGATATCATATTTGGCTACATATTGTTGATATCATAGTTTGCTATATATTGTTGATATCATAGTTTGCTACATATTGTTGATATCATAGTTTGCTACATATTTTTGATATCATAGTTTGCTACATATTGTTCATATAATATTTTGCTACACACTGATGATATCATAGGGAGACTGGGAAAGTAAAAAGGGAGAGAGAGAAAGAAAGAGAGAGATATATTTTTTTATATTTTTTTCTTTTTAACTCCCAAAAATGTTTTATTCATGGGTCGATTAATCGTTAAACAATTTAATTGTTACAATTTTTTAACAATTAATCCAGAAATTAATCGTTAATTTCCGCAGCCCTAGAAATATCAGCTCTTTCAAATACAGAAAAGAGAAAACTTAGGTGCTTTTTTTATCTTGCTTACAATAAGAACGCATTTAAATTAATACTAGCTCAACCGCGGCATAGCATACGCCGCTAATGATTTAGTGACGGGTGAAGACTTCCTGAAAGACACAGTTGTCAAAATGGGGTGGGTTTGGGCAAACGACTGTGAGTGAATGAAAAGAAGGAACTCTGGAGAGACCCGCAGCGTATCATAAGTAGGGCTGTCAATATTGTTAAAAAATTCTACCCAGGTACCCGTCCAAATTTTCAACGGGTACCCGGGTTACCCGATCAAAATATCACATAATTTTCCCCGTCATGACCGCTATACAATGCTACCTAGCCACCTTCCATGCACTTCATCTCACACAGTAGCCACAAGGCCGAAGTCTTAGGAGCCGTACATAAATGACGTCAAGCGATTTTGGCCGATTTTACCCCCCCCCCGTCACAGGTTGTCACAAAAACTTAGAGACCCCACCAATATAACGCCCCCCCCCCATAAAAGCCGTTCTCCATTTTTGAAAATGAGCATGTTTCAAAAAACTTAATTGTCATTTAATTTTGTATTTAATGTGAAGTTGAACTCTAAAAATCAATACATGCTTAAATTCATGTAAAACGTAATTAAATAAATTGCAAGTAATCACATATTTCATTGGAACATTTATTTAAAGTTACGCATTTTGATGTGACGTCACATTTATTCTTGAACACATCCCTCCCCCTCGTCACAAACGTATGACGCCCTCCTCCCCTAGGTGCATAACGTCATTTATGAACGGGCCCTTATCCATCTTGCACTGTTAGTAAGTAATTAATTGACTTTAAAAAAAAACTTACAAATTTTGGTGTATTATTAAAATCCCGTTGACAGATACTTCTCCTTAGACGTATTTCACAGCATATTTTTGAAACAAAACATTTGATTTCATACATGTAAATTGTTTCGCGAGTCGTAAATTAAACACAAAAAGCCGCATGCCAGCCGAAGTTTGGTTAATATAGACATTGAATCCACATTTTCACGGGTACCCGGGCGGAATTTTACTACCCGGGTAATCCTTTTTCAAATCCCAACTAACTTGTCCTTGTTTGATCAATACGAAATATTAAACTTTCTGAAATGTACACAAAGTATTTTATAACTTTTTACATTGCTCCCTTTTTACAAAATTAAAATATCAGCGAAAACAATGACGTCATATAATATTTTTTTACAGCGCATACTTAATTTGCACACCTTTTGATGCATTGGTGCAGTAATTTGGTGCGCTGCTTTCTAAAATTAGTATATGTTGAACATACTTGCAGCTTGGTGTCTCGCAGGGTCCGAACACGAAGAGAATTATATATATAGATACACAATATTTTTACTGAACTTAAATCTGGTGAAATTTAAGTTTTAATTCAATATCGTACTGCAGCCATGGCCGGTGTCACGAAATAAAGTCTCCCCCAAAATAAAGTCTCCCCCGGAGAGT
>CALYLW010003001.1:0-20780 GCA_944989445.1 Ampullaceana balthica | reverse complement strand
AAAAATAAAGAATTCAAAAAATCAAATCACAAATAATATAAAGATTAAAAATAATTTTATATTTTTTTAAAAAGAATTTTTCAATGGAAAGAATTTTTAAAAAACATTTTCCTGACATTTTTCTAAGGGATCATAACACAATTTTAAATAAGTTAATCATACTAAGCTAATTAATTGAAAACTAATGAATTGTTTAATTATTTTTGAAAAATATATTTGCTTTCCTCTTACAAAACCAATGCAGAAATATATTAGGATTGCGCAATAGTACCAAAAATACTATATTAATTAGAAACCATCTCACAAAGTTACTATAAATTTTTTTAAACTAAGATTGGTATTTGAATAAGATTACAAAGCAAACAAAATATAAAATAACTAATTAAAATAGTAGATAAACTTACAAATTCTTTTTTTTTTTAAATGACTTAAAACACGCGTCTGAAATCTTTTAGGATGCAATCTACACTATCATTCCTAATTAAAATTTATTACAGCCTATCTGACTAGTGACTTGCAACTTACAACCCAAAGCCGAAAGACACATTCAGTAAAGCTTTTGCAAGCAAGCAAGCTCAGCTTTCATTTTCTTCTCTCTCCTTTTCTTTTTTAACTTGGGACAGTTACTGAACAAAATGGACACAAACATAAAACTTTTTTTTATCCGAATCAAATTTGGTTGTCTTCTATTTAACATTATCAAAATTAAAATGGTAATATATGTCTAACTATCTTATCTTATGAGTTACAGACGCTCCCTCTCTATACAAGAAGAATATTGCATCCTTCCACGCTTATCTCTAGGTTTGGGTGGTCCAGTCCTACCTACTTCTTATTAAGAGTTGTTAAAACAAAGTAGATAAAGTGTTGGTTGTCCCTGGTATTCTTCTTTCTGATCTCTTTCCCTTCTTTCATCAGGTAACCCATATCCCCTTGACCGACCAGTTACCAGACGGGAAAAAAAACAACCGTGAGAATTTGTATCGTTTGTTTCATTGCATATGGAATAAGGAAGGTGTTTTCAAACTCCATATATGTCTATCCATGAACTTGAACTATCAATCCCTTAACCCGTCATTTTGGGTCAACCAATTGTGAACTGCACACTAATTCCTCATGATCAATATGCCATTTATATTTAATATCCCGGTCCTGACTTTCCAGGCCTGGTTGCTGCCTATTGAGAGCGCAGCTGAATGACACAGTGGAGGGCCGTGTCCGGCATCCCCACATCTTTGATAATCGACATCTCTTCATTCCTCCGTCATCCCCATCTCTCCATTGTCTGTTCCCCTCTTTTCCTTCCTCCCCTGGACTATGTTGCCTTGCAACTTAATAGTCTATGCGAGACCAGATCTACTTGACACGGTTCTGCAACATCGTAGTATCCTCTTCTTCTTAAATGAGGGAGAAGCGGGTCCCTCGTAGGGGCCAATGAACAAGCAACTTATATTTGTTTGTCTATCTGAAGGTTGTTATTAATTTATCTTTGTTTGTACATTTTCTAAATTAGAATTTGATATTTGCTTTTATGTATTATTACACAAAAACTTTACACCACCTCTTTGGTTCTTTTTTTTCTTCTATCCTCCTAGTGTTTCCAGAGTTTAGGAGTGAATTATAGCAAATTGGCGTTATTCTTCCATCCTATATACTTTTCCTTCCTTATCCTCTTAGCCCACCAAAGGTCTTGAAATACTAACTTACAGTACAAAATGAATCTCTGGAAGCTCCTCAATTTATTATTGAATTTGTATCTAGTTTAACCGAATGGTTATTCCCATTCCTCTCCCCTTTCTCCTTCCCCTTTTCTTTCCTTTGAATTGTAATTGTATTGAATGGGAGGTTCACCCATGAACAGAAGAATAGCATACTGCGATTGAATCATATATTATACTTCTATACACTCTAAATATAGAAGCTATCAACGAGTAGGAAAAGTTACACTACCTCTAAGTACCCAAAAAAACACAACAAAGGACTCAACAAGGTCTCGTCTCTCAACCATAAAAAACAATATAACCAACAAAAAACCACTCCAGTACACAAAACAATAACAAAAACAAAAAACCAAAACAAAAATACAACCAAAAAATTAAACAAAACACAAACGTCAATAATTAACACTCTA
This sequence comes from Ampullaceana balthica, assembly GCA_944989445.1. Classification (NCBI taxonomy): domain Eukaryota; kingdom Metazoa; phylum Mollusca; class Gastropoda; family Lymnaeidae; genus Ampullaceana; species Ampullaceana balthica. The sequence continues at coordinate 18,649 of CALYLW010003001.1, read as the reverse complement.
GACGAGTATAACACCAACCCTAACCCCACCAGCCACAACCCAAGTCTATCACGGAGAACTCTACTCCCACCTAACACTTCGCAAACCGCACCCACCGCAAACCATACAAAAGTACTAGTACAACACTCCGTACCAAAACAAAACAAAACAGTATATAGTAAACAAAACACCTTTAAATATCTATAGTACACAAAAAACAAAACAGTAAAGTAAGTATACAACAAAAACAACAAAAAGTAAACGAAAAAAACACACAACAAACAACCAACACACAACAAAACACACACAATAACACCCACAACCAGGGTCTCCACCAAAACCAAACAAACACAAAAAACAAAAACACATAACATGGCAACAACCAAGAACACAACACAAAAAAACAACAGGACAAACAGATACAACAAAACAAAAAACAACAGAAAACAAACAAAGATAACAAGCAAAAGACAAATACTCACACCTACGAACAAAACAATAAGTATACAAGTTACAAACAAAAAACACCAACCAGGTCTCCGTCTCTCCCTACACACTCGAAACCTCCTCCAACTCCCTCAATTTAGAGAAATAAAAAAAAAGACAAACACCCACTCTATACATACGGAAAAACAACAAAACGGTCTCAATCAACCTCCCCTCTCAATCTCCACCCTCACATCTCCCTCATCCCCCTCCCCACTCATTTCATCATCACTCACATCCATCTCACTCACTATCATACCCTAAAACCACTCACTCATCGTCTACTACACTCACTCTCTCAAAAAAGGTACTCTCAAACACCCCAAACCTCTATATCAAACCAACAGGTCACATCACAACCACAAACAAACAGGTCTCATCCCTCGTCCTCTCACTGTCCACACACTAACCCTCTACCACACGTCGAGGTCTCCACATCTCTCCTTACATTCAAGTACTCCCCCTCCGTCTCCCTTCTCTCCACAACAAAAAAAGATACAAACAAAAAAAAATCTAGATACAAACTATCATGGCCATAACTACTCACTCTATCAAGTACAGGTCCTCTCTCCTCCGTCTCATCCTCTTCACAAAACAGGGGGTAAACAAAAGTTTCTTAAGTACTCTTACTTACCATCCTAGAAAGGTACCTTCAACCTAAAGTACAAAAAGTACAGGTACCTCAACTCCTCTCCTCTCCTTCCAATCTCACAAAAGAAGTACAGGAAAACTATACACTAAGACAAAACAACAAACAAAAAAAAGGAAACACCACAAAACAAGGTCCTACCTCATCATCCCTCCTCACTTCCTCTTCCTCCTCTCCTCACAAAACAAAGTACAAACAAAAAGGTCTTTCTCCAACTCCCCCCCACCGACTCCCCTCGTCTCCTTCCAACATAATCGATCCCACATCCTCCCTGCACACCACCACTCATCAACCCACCATCCTCATCCAACTCAATTCCACATCACCAAAGTGAGGTAGCAAACATATTTATTATTTTTGCATATATTTTATGTAATAGGTAATTATAATTATTACCTACATTTAATTTTTATATTTTTTTTTTTTTAGAGTTTTAAATAAATTATATTTTTAATATTCTATAATTATATTTATTTACTATTATATTGTTTTCTTAAATTTATATTTTTATAATTACTTTATAAGGCACACTTTTTTTACTATGAAAATATATATCAATTACCCCATCAAGACAAGAACCCCAACGACCCCACAACCAACCACACTCACCCCCAATACCCCCACCACCCACAATACCCCACCCCAACACAAATCACATACAACCAAATCATAAAAATAACTACACTAATACCCCAACACAATAAAAATTACAAACCAACAATATCCCCTCCCATACCACAATTAAAATAATACTAAATATAAAGATATCCCACATACAATTACTACAAAAAACACAACAGCAAAACACAACTGGGCTGACAAAACAACCGGACGTATAACAATCAATCTAACTTATTATATCTGCAAAATCCCTGTATCATTAATCTCATATCTTAATACCCTATATATCTAATCTATTCTCTTAAACAGACTCAAGATCAACGAAAAAAAAGACTGGTACGTATAAAAAAAAATAAAATAAATAAAATATAAAAAAAATAAAAAATTAAAAAAAATAAAAATAATATCATAAAAAATTAAAAATAAAAAGAAAAAAAAATAATAAAAATAAATAAAAATAAAAAAATATAAAATAAATAAATAAAATAAAAAAAAAAAAAAAAAAAATAAAAAAAATAAAAAAATAAATAAATATATATAAAAAATATAGAAAGAAAATAAAATATATAAATTAATACAAAAAACAAAAAAAATAAAAAAAGACTTAAAAAAAAATTAATAAGTAAAATAATAAAAAAAAAATATAATAAATAATAAAAATAAATTATAAATAAACAAAGCAAAATCAAAAAAAAATAAAAAATCAAAAATCACAAAGAAAAATATTAAAAAAAAATTATAAAAAAATATAACAAAAAAAATATAAAAAAACAGGAATAAAAAAAAAAACAAAGACATACATAAAAATAGAAAAAAAATAAAAATAAATAAAATATAAAAAAAAATATAAATATAAATAAAAAAAAATAAAAAAATATAAAATAATATTATAAATATTATAAAAAAAAAGAATAACATAATCCGACATACAGCAAGAATAACAAGACACTCAAGCAACCAAAAAAAAAAAACTCGATAATAAAAATATGTAGAATAAAAAAAAATTAATATATAATAAGAAAATATAAAAAAATGGGAAATAATATAAACAACAAACATAATATAAAAAATAAAAAAAAAACACCATAAAAAAAAAATTAAAATATATAAAAAATATATCCTAACTTTAACACCAAACATTATGTATTGTAAGTTTTCTTCAAAAATTTTAACTCAAAGGCCATGTGCATTATTACTACATGTATTTGGCTCTTTTATCCTCTAGACCTCTAGTGCATGGATGGTGAACCGATGGCTTGCGTATGAGCAGTTCGCGCCTATCCCGGCACACCGACTAAAATTATACTTCCTTAATCAAACCAGTAAGCCTTAACCCCTATTTTTTGTATTGCATGGAATTGTTGGCACTTTGCTATAAATAAGTGGTTTTTGGTTGAATTTTGGGCACGCAACCCCAAAAGGATTCACCACCACAGCTATAGTGTTTTGAGGTTTAGTGATTTAACTAATGGCCCTATTCATGTAAATTGTGAATATTCACATAAAGCCTTAAGTTTTTGAGGATAAAGTAATTACCTTATTAACATGTGGATTCAGATTCCATGTTAATTTTTGTATTTCTTATTACTTCTAGGTATTTTGCAATTCTAGTTTGAAATAGATGTTTTCAGTGAATGAAATCGTTTGCATTTATTGCTCTCTTTTTCTTTGATACTCTTTATCAATAATCTTAGCTAAGCTATTACAATAAAGATTAAGTTCTTTTGCCATGACTTAAGGAGAGGTGAGGGTGAAAAATCTTAAATTTTTATTTAGCTTTCCTGTATGATTTTAACTAAATTATTTATATAGGGTCTAACAATAGAAGTAAACTGCATGAAAAACAAATTCAAAAATGTCTTTGGTTTCTTTGAATAACAGGACTCTTCTATAGAAGCACTAGATTTAAAAATAGAAATTGAAAAAAAGTGTCTTTGTTTTGAAAGTCAAAATTAGCGGGAAAAGGAATTTAAAAAAACTGTATTTTCCTTTCTTATCAACTGTAATACTGAAATTTGACTAGGATAAAATGCAACTGAATTCACAATAGGTTGTCAGTTGGATGTGTTTGGAGCTCTGTTACAGAGAAATAATACATCCAACTTTTTCTCAGACAGGGTTAGATCCTATTCAGTATCTGCAGGAGTACTCTGAGAAGGACCTGGGTTAGATAGTGGTAGCATTCTGTCTAGTTCTAATTGACTTTTGCAGTTCTTATTGATCGGTTTAGTAATATTAATTCTGCGCTGTGGTGGCACCGCAGCTATGGCGGGTCAAAGTAGGAAAACTTTCCACAACCACCCTTCGGGGTGGAAACTCCCTTGAGAGGCAGACTAAGTCGACTAGAGCGGCGGCCCTCTGCCAAGACGGCCCCCTCTCGGGGGTGTCCCCGTCGGCTAGCTCATCTTGGTGGAGGTGAGAAAGTTGCCGGAGAATTCCCAGAGGGACCCTATAAGAGTTTTAGTAACTCAGGGTCTTTTGACACCATCTCGTATGTCATATATTTAGTAATATTAGTAATAGTATCAGAAGATATGCTGGTTTATTGCAAAGTGTTTGCATTGTTGGTGTCATTTGTAATAATCCTTTGCACTTTCACCATTAGCTGTTATAGTTGCTTCTATTACATAAACTGGTAAAGCTGTTATTATGATTTGACTGATTTAAAGCCAAGGATGCTTTAGTTTGAGTCCAAGTGCAAGACCCATCTTCCTTTTTTTTTGTGCTTCAAGATGCAGTGATTGATTAGAAACTCCTATATGTAGTAGTATACTAGTATTTTGCTATAGCAAAAAATCATGGAATTGTAGAATATTAAAATAGTAGATCTGAAGACTTCTTTCATTGAAAGTTCAATATTGATGATTATAGATGCTACTTGTCATGCTTGGTTTATTGAAAGTTCAATATTGATGATTATAGATGCTACTTGTCATGCTTGGTTTATTGAAAGTTCAATATTGATGATTATAGATGCTACTTGTCATGCTTGGTTTATTGAAAGTTCAATATTGATGATTATAGATGCTACTTGTCATGCTTGGTTTATTGAAAGTTCAATATTGATGATTATAGATGCTACTTGTCATGCTTGGTTTATTGAAAGTTCAATATTGATGCATAAGAAATGCAGTAACCCTCATAAGTAAATCAGATAAATGCAATTTTTAAATGTGAATCAACAAGGATTGCAAGGTTGGGTAATTGTGTTGTAAGTTATATTTATCTAAATCCAAAAATATCTAGCTTTCCATTGATACCATTTACCGTATTTTTAGCCCTATAAGACGAAATTTTTCTTCCCCAAAACTAGTGGGGTAAAGTTGGTGCGTCTTATACGATAAATAAACAGTATTTGGTTCAGAATCTGTTTTTATCTAGATTTTCCTCATTTAAACTAGGGTGCGTCTTATATTCCGGAGCGTCTTATAGGGTGAAAAATACGGTACTTCAAATGGTTAAACATACTTCTAATATGAATATTAACAGCAGCTGAAAATGGTATTTACGTTTCATATACTATGGCCATAACTAGTATAGTATACCTAACGGCCTACCCTAATGTGTGGCTTCTTCTCCCCTTCCCAATGCCATTTCCCAAAATCAGTTGTTGTACACTGTTACACTGACTTTCAAATAATGACACATTCCCATATTAGCCAATAACAAAGAAGCATTCATAAATTAATATTCTGATAATCAGTGATTAGTAGTAGTAGTCATGATGATTTTCGTAGTCCTATCTGAATCTGTGAAGAATTTTGTCAATTTTAAATTATTTTTTGGACTTCTGTCTTACTCAGCTTACTGGTCGCTGGACTCACTGAAGGCACTTTGGTAAAAAAATTAACTTTAAAAATAAAATAAATAACCAATGACATAGTTAAATGGAGCTTATTTTAAATTAAATTTTAACACCAAAATTATATTTTTAGGATTTGTAGTTTTAAAGTTATGAATTTTTAAAGTGTGGTTCAAATTGTCACAATCCCCAATGCATTTTTCCTCCATATTTTTGTACCTCAATTTGGCTGTTCGCGTCACGCACTTTATCTCTCGTTTTAATAATGATTGTATTTTCAGGATCAATGCTACAAATAAAATTATTATTTCTTTATTTTGTTTTAAAAATAATCTTTATTAATAAATCATTTTACTTTGTATTAACAGTAAAATGTATCTTTAAACGAAGTTTATGTTGCGTCTACAAGTTCCAGTTCACACAGCTATGAACTGTTCTCTACAAAAATGTACAGCTAATATTAGGAACTCCTTTTGAACCTTCAACTTTGACTCATGACTATCTAATTTAACAACGCTGACCAATGGCTAAATAGTTTTTGCACACAGCTACAACTAATGAATGAAACTATTGAAGACATAGTAGTAATAGGATTCACAATGACAATGAGGTTGAATGAATAGTAATGGTTGCCAGGACAACAAGTCTTCACACTGTACATTATGGTATTTTAAAACATCAACTCTGCAAGGTTTAGCCGTCTAAATTAAGTATATTATTGAATTAATTCCAAATTAGATCATCTTTAAAGTTCAATTATCAAATATTTTAATGTTAATAGGCTAAATAATTTAATATTTTATAAGCATCTGGGACTTCCGCCATTAAAAAAGGGGCGGTGTCACTTATGTAAAGAAGGGTCATGACACTCAAAATGAAAAAAAGTAATGGCCGACACGTTCTAGGTCAATAAAAATTGGCACAGAGATATATCAATAGATGGTGCTGATGGCGATTTAATATAGTAGATGCCCTTAGATGGTGAATTTAGATTTCAACAAAAATTTTTGAGATGCAGTATATTGACCTTTTTATTCCAAAATGCTGGTCGATTGAAAATACAAAAGAAACCTATTAAAATGTAGGCCAATATCTTAAATATTTTATATTTCTTGTAAAGCTTTAGACCGGAAAAGGAACTAAAATACGTTTAGTTTAGAAAGTACCTATTTAACTATTTATTAATAGTTTTACACCCCAAAGGAAAATTAATTAAAAACTTGGATCTTCCTGCGCCAAATTTAATTTCCCATACAAAAAACGTAGTTGTCGCCCTTGGCATACCAAAGTATCTACTCACTGGTTTACAAGTTTACAGTTGCCGTGGCTCTACAAACTACACTAAATCAAATCTGTTTGTCAGATTTCTAGGCATAATCATTTTTATTGAATGCATAAAATATGTTTTAAATACATGTTATTTGACATATTTAATTATAGTTATAACATTAGGGCCTATTATTTATTAATTTCATGTGTGTTAGTATTACACTTAATAAGTATTACTGAATTTACTGTTACTGTTGTCAATATTAAATTGAAAACGAATTAAACATGACCATGATGGTGTGAGTCTGCTGCAATGACAGGACAACTGATTAAAATCTGATATTTTGCACTAAACCAGATACCCTACATGATAACAAAAATATATATTTAATACCTGGTCCTTCAATATTTCCTTCGGCTATTTTAGCTTTAATTTGTTTCAGCTGTAGTCGCACGTTTCTTATGGAGTCGGCCATGTTGATTTAGTGTATGTTCTGAGCAACTATTAAGACATCGGCCGTACTAAATTAGTTAAAATCATGTTTTTATATGTATTTCAATGCCATGTAAGATATTAGAAAATATTTCAGCATACTAGAAATAATAATTAATTAATTATTTTTAAATTCTAATTATTTAAGTTCCCCTTTCTTAATGACACTGTAAAAAAATAGCAGGCTAAATAGTAATTTATGTATTAAAATACGGAGTAGTTATCATTTTCGTGACCTTTACTTTGGTAAAAACAAAAAAACTTTTTAACGAAATAATACATCATTCTAGCCTTTGTTATATGGAAGAGACATATGGATTTATCATATAATTGTCTTGTTTCATCATAAATTAAATATAAATTTATGTTTGATATTACCCCATCCCCACACGCCTAACAGTTCAAACCAAAAATCGGAACAAGATAACTAAATCTTTTTTTTTAAAGATCTAGCTGAATTAATAAAATGAGAAATTAATTGGCAATTGGCAATTGGAGTAAGTCGGTAGCATGCAACATGTATTTCCATCCAGAATAGTATTTGCTGTTAAAGGGTTAAGAGTGACAGAGAAAAAGAAACAAATAGAAAACATGGAAAACAATTAATCCAAACTAAATATGCAATAAAATATATTTTTAAAAATCTTTTTTTTTAAAGTACACGCATTTCTTTGACCATGTATATAGATAAATATATCTAATTAATATGATAGTGGCAAGTATATGATCTTTTAATGTTTATTAAAATTCTGATTATTCTTACAAAATTGTATTTATGTTTCGCAGCCGTGTACATGATAGCGAGTTTTGATGAGGGCCCCACGCTTTTATGTGCATTGGATAGGTTCACAGTGCTTATCACCTTATCTTCTTATCTTATCTAAACAGACGCTCCTTCTATGTAGAAGATAATTGCGTCCAAAGACCATGAAAGATGATCTGTTGGCAAGTGATGCAGCGTTCACAGCTTTGTGGGTTCCACGCATTACCCAGCCGCATAGAAGGAGCGTCTGTATTGATAAGATAGGCCCCGAGAACAAATCCTTGCCTGCACGTGGATTCGAACCCATGACCATCGGTACGTCAGTCGAGCGCGCTGCCAATCGACCACCGCATCATACACGATTTTTTAACTAATTTTATAAAGCAGCGCACCAAATTACTGCACCAAAAAAGAACTCTTTGAGTCAGTCAGCACTGTTTACAACACAAATGCTGACGTCAACGTTTCGTGCGTTGTTTGGTTAATGTTAATCTGAAAACCAAAATGATTATGATTTTAAATCTATATTTTCAATTTTTTTTTAAAAGCAGAGTGATGTTCCTTAGCGTTAGGCGTCAGCCATAATTGAGAGTAAATTTATTTATTAATAATAATTATTTTATTATATTTTTTTTCTTTGGTTATCAGAATAGTGAAATAGAAAGTGAGATGGTGTAAACAGAAGACATTCATATTGCAAAGCAATGTTTTAAGTTGCGCAAGACACGCAGCTTCGGAAACGCCCCGCAGCAGCTTTGAGTTACCGCGCAGCTAATTTCTGTGAGGATAATTTCGATTTCATGTATCGCAGCCAGAGTTTACATTGGTTCTGTATTATACACTTCAGTGGGCTCATTCCAGCTTGTCTTCTTAAACAATATGAAGAGCCTACACTACACACAGAACGACGTTCTTCTGATTTCAATATTTATTTAAGAAGATATTATGCAAAATTGTTCTAACCAATCAGGGCCATCTTAACGCATAGGCCCGTTGGGCATTTGCCCGGGGGCCAAGAGCATAGGGGCCCCATGCGAATATTTTTGTAGGGTTATAACAATTTTGTTGAAATTAGTATAGTGACAATTAAATGAATAATACATTATTTTTAATATTATCAACCATTTTTTTTTATTCCTGCGGGGGGAGGGGGGTAACACTCTTTCTTTGCTCAGGAGCCCAACACTATTTCTTTGCCCGGGGGCCCAAAATGGTGTAAAGACGGCTCTGTAACCAATGATGTATTGAAGAATCATGAATTAGGATGTACATACTGCGGTGCTCGAATCTCATAATGCTAAGTTAAATTATCAATGCACGCTTGAAAGAAGTCGTTGTCTTTCAAATTATTGTATTGTTTAGCACACAGCTCAGTGGATTATCAACTAAGGTCAGCCATGACAAAAAAATTACCATCGGATCAAAGGAATGAAAAAGTTTTTTGTTTGCTCTTTAAAAAATCCATTTGGGCAAACATTGAAGTTTTTTCTTTTTCTTTTCTGCGAGCATCAAATTTTTATCTAAAAATCAGATTTACTTTAAGTTTTAGAAAAAAGTAAAACTTTAAGTAAATCTGAAATGACACGCTCATGAAGCTTTGCGTGCTGTTCCGTATTTACGAGTCAACGTTTTAACCAACCGTTACCGCAATCCCTTTTAAAGGCATATTTTATTGTTTCCCGTTTCCGTCATGCGCACGCCAGCAAACTTATCAGGAACAGAGTGTTTAGGTCAGAGTGGTGTTATTTATGCTCCCATAAACCTTGAATACTGCATTGAGTCCTTGTTTTTAATTTTATATTTTACTATTGAGTTTGAATGAAAATTGTTCGGTAATCTCAAGCACATGGCTTTTCAAGATTGAAACAGTGTTAGGATTTTAAACAGAAATACATCAACCGCCTGATAAGCCTGATCCGTCTGGATCTTATTTTTTAAAAATAATATTCTTATAGGCATTTCATATCAAGGCAAAAATTTATAACAGAAATACCCGGGTTATTCAAATGGTACCGTTTCATCAATATATCGATCAAATATTTAGCTATATTTTGTATTTATCTGATCAGATATTTGTTAATTCCTCGTTTATCTGAATTTTACTCGGCTTAGTTGACTTGAAAAAGACAAACAATTGTTTACCAGTTAATTGTACTAAAAAAATTCAAACGTATTGTTACTTCCAGAGGTGTCACTAGGTTTTGTGTCACCAGTGCGGTAGCTCATGGTGTCATCCCCTCTCGGATTACCCCACAGACTTCCTCCAAGTCTGTCAGGGTCAAATAACGGGATCATACAGAATGTTCACATATTGGCGATACTCTTGTGAGGGTGTCACCCGTGCGGACCGCACCTCCCGCACACCAAGAGAGACGCGTCAGGTTACTTCTATTTTTATACTGAAAAATTATTTTAAGACCACCTTCTCTAACTATAGTAACATTTCGAAATGAGATAGAAGACTTCCGGTCAGAGAAAGGACAAACCCTATTGCATGGGTCGGGAAACCATTGCTAGCGAGCCAAATGTGGCTCTTTTGATTTCTGCAGCTGGCTCGCAGACAAATGTTCGATTTTTTAAAAAAATGTTTTTTTATATACATATTAATTGTATATAAAAAAGTATCTAAATCAGCTACATGTGAAAATGCAAGGCGTTGGAAATACAATCTTGTCCCTGCAACAAGCAGTGTTTGCATTTGAAAAAAAGCTAGAACTCTTCATCGCTGACATTGAAACAGGTCGTTTATTACACTTTGAAAAACTGGGAGAGTTCAAAGATATGTGCACATCAAGTGACCCTGCTCAACATCTTAATATTCAGCAGCTAGCAGGCTTCACGTCCAATCTGCTGCAGTTATTTAAAGCGCGCTTTTGGAGAATGTTGCGAGCACACCCATCTTTTTAAATTCATCACCCATCCACACGAGTGTGCAGTGGTCAGCATTGGCCTGATTGGCATCTCTGGTGTCTCCTACAGAGATTTTGAGCTCCAAGCTGCTGCCATGAAGACCTCAGACAAGTGGGTGAATATGTTCAAGTCACTGAATGAAGACACGGAAAGACGTGCACGACAGCAAGCAGAGTTTGCGAGCCGACACAAGTGTGCAGAAATGAAAAAACTTGAACACGAAGAACAGCTGATTGTCAAAACTTAGAACGCGCTTTCCGTCATATACCACACACTGCAGCATGTGAGTATTGCAGTACTGACAATGTTTGGCTCTACTTATACATGCGAGCAGTCTTTCTCACATCTAAAGAACATTAAGACCAACCAGCGATAACGTTTTTAGGATGGAAGTCTCAACACATGAATGAAGCTTAACCTCCACACGTATTAACCAGACTAAAAAACAAACCCGTAAAAACAAAGTTTTTGACTATAAATCCCTTATATATGAGACATAACTAAAAGTATTGATTATTTTCAAACATTTACAGACTGAATCTGTCTTAACTCAACTTTGCATCATAACCCTAGTGAGGGGGGTGGGAGGGGTGGGTGGGGGAGGGGTGGGTAGGGGAGAGGGGAAAAGTCTGGTCACCGATTCGCTTGACCGAGCTCAGAGTGACACGTAAAATGTAAACAAAAGCGCACCGTCGTTTCGTTGGGTCGCCTCAATGCTCAAACTTTCACGTGGCAAAAAAACAATAACAAATCGTGAATTTAAATTACATACCTCATATAAGGATAAACTAAAAATGCATTAATTTAATTACGGTACGTTCGATCGATCTGAAATTTTGATACGATGCATTGTTAGGTTAGACGGGTCCGTGTGCCAAATTTCAGTTCGATCGCATCATGGGAAGTGGGTCATTTTCGACTTCTGTTTTTCCGCCCGCCCGCCCGCCGAGCCCAAGACAGAGAGAGACGGCCGCGAAGTTAATATAAGGGATTTAAAAAAACAAACCCGTAAAAACAAAGTTTTTGACTATAAATCCCTTATATATGAGACATAACTAACAGTATTGATTATTTTCAAACATTTACAGACTGAATCTGTCTTAACACAAGTTTGCTTCATAACCCTAGGGGGGAGGGGTGGGTGGGAGGGGGAGAGGGGAAAAGTCTGGTCACCGATTCGCTTGACCGAGCTCAGAGTGACACGTAAAATGTAAACAAAAGCGCACCGTCGTTTCGTTGGGTCGCCTCAATGCTCAAACTTTCACGTGGCAAAAAAACAATAACAAATCGTGAATTTAAATTACATACCTCATATAAGGATAAACTAAAAATGCATTAATTTAATTACGGTACGTTCGATCGATCTGAAATTTTGATACGATGCATTGTTAGGTAAGACGGGTCCGTGTGCCAAATTTCAGTTCGATCGCATCATGGGAAGTGGGTCATTTTCGACTTCTGTTTTTCCGCCCGCCCGCCCGCCGAGCCCAAGACAGAGAGAGACGGCCGCGAAGTTAATATAAGGGATTTAAAAAAACAAACCCGTAAAAACAAAGTTTTTGACTATAAATCCCTTATATATGAGACATAACTAACAGTATTGATTATTTTCAAACATTTACAGACTGAATCTGTCTTAACACAAGTTTGCTTCATAACCCTAGGGGGGAGGGGTGGGTGGGAGGGGGAGAGGGGAAAAGTCTGGTCACCGATTCGCTTGACCGAGCTCAGAGTGACACGTAAAATGTAAACAAAAGCGCACCGTCGTTTCGTTGGGTCGCCTCAATGCTCAAACTTTCACGTGGCAAAAAAACAATAACAAATCGTGAATTTAAATTACATACCTCATATAAGGATAAACTAAAAATGCATTAATTTAATTACGGTACGTTCGATCGATCTGAAATTTTGATACGATGCATTGTTAGGTAAGACGGGTCCGTGTGCCAAATTTCAGTTCGATCGGATCATTGGAAGTGGGTCATTTTCGACTTTTGTTTTTCCGCCCGCCGAGCCCATGAGATGATGAGAGAGAGACAGACAGAGACGGCCGCGAAGTTAATATAAGGGATTTAAAAAACAAACCCGTAAAAACAAAGTTTTTGACTATAAATCCCTTATATATGAGACATAACTAACAGTATTGATCATTTTCAAACATTTACAGACTGAATCTGTCTTAACACAAGTTTGCTTCATAACCCTAGGGGGGAGGGGTGGGTGGGAGGGGGAGAGGGGAAAAGTCTGGTCACCGATTCGCTTGACCGAGCTCAGAGTGACACGTAAAATGTAAACAAAAGCGCACCGTCGTTTCGTTGGGTCGCCTCAATGCTCAAACTTTCACGTGGCAAAAAAACAATAACAAATCGTGATTTTAAATTACATACCTCATATAAGGATAAACTAAAAATGCATTAATTTAATTACGGTACGTTCGATCGATCTGAAATTTTGATACGATGCATTGTTAGGTAAGACGGGTCCGTGTGCCAAATTTCAGTTCGATCGGATCATTGGAAGTGGGTCATTTTTGACTTCTGTTTTTCCGCCCGCCGAGCCCATGAGATGATGAGAGAGAGACAGACAGAGAGAGAGAGACGGCCGCGAAGTTAATATAAGGGATTTAAAAAGCAATCAGAAAAGCCATGTAGCATCATATGTCGCATTAAAGGCAAGAAATACATCTTATTGATTAGCAACAGAATAATGATGTTATTAAAAAGAATTCAGAGAAATCATTATTGTACTTTTATTGTTGAAATTATTGTTGAAATTACACAAAATGCACACATTTACTTGAATTTTTCGTTTTAAACAGAGTTTTTTTTTCTTTAAAAAATGGGTACCGAACGCATGGAAAAATGTACCGGAACGCAACCTAAAAAATGCACATCAGGCAGTGATAAAAATAACTATGTCGGGGAGGGGGGGGGGTGACGGAACGCAGTTTCGGTGCGTTACGCGAGAGAAAAAAAAGCACTGATTTTATTCATAATGTATGACTCTCACAGAATTACTTTTCAAAATATGTGGTGTTTATAATTTATAGCTCCTCTCTCAGACAAAAAGCTTCCCGACCCCTGCCCTATTGGTTAATACTTAAAAACTTACGGATACCTATCGCATCGCTCTCCCCTCTTCCACCCCCCCACCCCATTATGAAGACCAGCTTGTCTAATATACTAAGAAGTTCTTATTGACAACAATTATTACAAAGTTACAGAGTTACAAATTTACAGAGTTACAAAGTTACAGAGTTACAAAGTTACAGAGTTACAAAGTTACAGAGTTACAAAGTTACAAAGTTACAAAGTTACAAAGTTACAGAGTTACAAAGTTACAAAGTTACAAAGTTACAAAGTTACAAAGTTACAGAGTTACAAAGTTACAAAGTTACAGAGTTACAAAGTTACAAAGTTACAAAGTTACAGAGTTACAAAGTTACAAAGTTACAAAGTTACAAAGTTACAAAGTTACAAAGTTACAAAGTTACAGAGTTACAAAGTTACAAAGTTACAAAGTTACAAAGTTACAAAGTTACAAAGTTACAAAGTTACAAAGTTACAAAGTTACAAAGTTACAAAGTTACAAAGTTACAAAGTTACAAAGTTACAAAGTTACAAAGTTACAAAGTTACAAAGTTACAGAGTTACAAAGTTACAAAGTTACAGAGTTACAAAGTTACAAAGTTACAAAGTTACAAAGTTACAAAGTTACAAAGTTACAAAGTTACAAAGTTACAAAGTTACAGAGTTACAAAGTTACAAAGTTACAAAGTTACAGAGTTACAAAGTTACAGAGTTACAAAGTTACAAAGTTACAAAGTTACAAAGTTACAGAGTTACAAAGTTACAGAGTTACAAAGTTACAAAGTTACAAAGTTACAGAGTTACAGAGTTACAAAGTTACAAAGTTACAAAGTTACAAAGTTACAAAGTTACAAAGTTACAAAGTTACAAAGTTACAAAGTTACAGAGTTACAGAGTTACAAAGTTACAAAGTTACAAAGTTACAAAGTTACAGAGTTACAAAGTTACAAAGTTACAAAGTTACAGAGTTACAAAGTTACAAAGTTACAAAGTTACAGAGTTACAAAGTTACAAAGTTACAAAGTTACAGAGTTACAAAGTTACAAAGTTACAAAGTTACAAAGTTACAAAGTTACAAAGTTACAAAGTTACAAAGTTACAGAGTTACAAAGTTACAAAGTTACAAAGTTACAGAGTTACAAAGTTACAAAGTTACAAAGTTACAGAGTTACAGAGTTACAAAGTTACAAAGTTACAAAGTTACAAAGTTACGGAGTTACAAAGTTACAGAGTTACAAAGTTACAAAGTTACAGAGTTACAAAGTTACAAAGTTACAAAGTTACAAAGTTACAAAGTTACAAAGTTACAGAGTTACAAAGTTACAAAGTTACAGAGTTACAAAGTTACAGAGTTACAGAGTTACAAAGTTACAAAGTTACAGAGTTACAAAGTTACAAAGTTACAAAGTTACAAAGTTACAAAGTTACAAAGTTACAAAGTTACAGAGTTACAAAGTTACAAAGTTACAGAGTTACAAAGTTACAAAGTTACAGAGTTACAAAGTTACAGTTATATTTCTTTTTAAAGTAGGAGTAGACGACACATTGGTATGAGACGTCTAGACCAGCGGTTTTCAAACTGTGGTACGCGTACCACTGGTGGTACGCCAGGCCTCTCTAGGTGGTACGCGAAAAATTTTGAAAACAATTTAAATTGTGACCATATTTCTTTGATTGTATCTATTGCTACAATTTTATTTTTTAAAACTTTTTATTAGTTAACTAGTAAGTATTAATTACAAAAATATTTTAATTGGAACAAATTTACAATAATTTGAAGCAAAATAATTCCCAAACGCAACAGATTTCTAAAAATCAAAAGCAGATGTGCCAAGTAGTGCATTAACATGGCGGCGATGGCCAATTCATAGGCCTACGACCCTACGTAACCTATTATTCTAATTGGCTTTTTTTGTAAAACTTTTAATTCTCTTCCATAAATACTTATTATTTATACTCAAAAATATCTATCTTCCAACACAATTGCATACGAATATCTCCTATTATAGTGTTGATTCTACAATTAAATAATCTATGGTTGTAAACGCGCCAACTGGCAACTTGCGAAGGAATTCTGTTTTCTGGTAGAGGTAGCACAGACCTAAATAGTATACTGTGGACTGTGGATGTTGTCTTGGCAGTTTGACTTTAGATTTGGCACTTTTATGCGGTGTTCGTAGTTTATTTAAATTTTAATGTGGAAATGTATAATTAATAAGTTTGTGAATATACATTCTAGGTTCCGTGGCAAAATTTTTGAATATTGGCCTAGCCACTGGCTCTATGTTTGAAATACCAAATACCAATTCTTAATCTTTAAACCAATCAATGAATAAATGGTTAAAAAATCAACCGCTTAAAAGAAAGTTAGAACCGGCCAATGCTAAGGTTAGTAATGAATCCACCAAGGCTAGCACTCGAGAACAAAGCTTGAATTTTAACCAGAATGAAGATGATGGCACTCGTAAGCAGCGAAAGATTATTAGACGGTATGACGAAAGCTATTTATACTTTTGATTTACTTGGTGTGGTGACAAAAATGAACCCCAGCCTCAATGTGTCATTTGCAGTGAAAAACTTTCAAATCATTCAATGAAACCCTCTCTGCTTCAGCGCCATTTCAATACAAAACATATCCTTTATAAAGATAAACCACTTGAATTTTTTAAAAGAAAAAAAAATTGAAATGAAACTAAGAAAGACAAGTTTAAAGTCATTTACCAATATTAACTTACAAGCATTGGAAGCGTCTTATTTGGTCAGTTTGCGAATTGCTCAAACAGGGAAACCACACACTATTGGGGAGAGCCTAATATTACCTGCTGCTAAAGATATTGTAACTTGTTTGTTAGGACAGAATGCTGCCAAAAATCTTGATAATGTTCCTTTGTCGGATAACACTGTTTCCAGACGCATTCAAGATTTAGCTTGTGAAGTAAAGAAAATCCTCATTCAAAGGATACAGAAAAGCAGATACTTTGCAATTCAGTTAGATGAGAGTACTGATATTACAAACTTTGCTCAATTGATGACGTATGTTAGGTATGAACATGAACAGGCAGTTGAGGAAGAATTTTTGTTCTGCGAATCTTTAGCTGAGCGGACAACTGCTAATGAAATATTAAAAAAATTAATGATTTTGTTGTTGCCAATGAAATAAATTGGAAAAACTGTGTTGGGGTTTGTTCTGATGGGGCAGCTGCTATGACAGGCAAACGTGGTGGAGTGGTTACTCAAATTAAGCAAGTTGCACAGAGAGCCAACTTCACACACTGCAGCATCCACCGTGAAGCATTGGCATCCAAAGCCATGCCCGACACTTTAAAAACAGTTTTATACCAGGCTGTTAAAATAGTTAACTTCATAAAAGCTCGAGCTCTAAACTCACGCATGTTTACAATAATTTGCAATGAAATGGGAAGTGAACACAATAACCTTCTTTTGCACACGGAAGTACGCTGGCTATCTCGAGGGAAAGTTTTAACTCGGCTTTTTGAACTACGCTCAGAAGTACAAATGTTTCTGTTGAACAGCAAATTTGAAACATCGCATTTACTTTTGGACGAATTGCGGTTAATGCGTTTGGCATATTTGGCGGATATTTTTGGGAAACTAAACGAACTGAATACGAGTTTGCAAGGAAAAAATATCACTCCATTTACTGTTGTGGATAAGATAAATGCAATAGTAAAAAAGCTTCAGTTCATTTTGTCAGATCTTGAGAAATCTTGTGTAGCTTCATTTTCTTCTCTTGAGTCTTTTGTGATGGAGAATAAGCTGCAACTTCTTGCTAATTTGATTGAAGACACTAAGAAGCATTGCTCTCAACTGATACTGAATTTTCAATCATATTTTCCTGAACAGTTGGATAATAAGGAATGGATTCGAAATCCATTTTCGGATGTGGTGTTGCCGGCTGATTATTCAGTTTTTGAAAGAAACCAGTTTGTTGAGATTTCATGTGATCGTGAATTGAAGAACGAATTTAAAAAAGACATGCTGTGCGATTTCTGGTTGAAGCGAAGGAATGAATATGGATTAATTTCTGATCGAGCTTTAAAGTTTCTGATTCCTTTCAACACGTCATATTTGTGTGAAACTGGGTTTTCAGCTATGCTAGCAATAAAAAATAAATACAGAACAAAGCTTGAACTTGAACCAAATTTGCAATTAAAATTAACAAACATAAAACCTGACATTGCAAATCTGTGTGCGTCTAAACAAGCTCACAGCTCACATTAACATTTCTATTTTCATTTTTTATTGATACTCAGAATGAGCTCCATAAAATAAAATATTAACTTTCCTATGTCTAAGTTTACCTTTATAGGCCTAGTTAATACCCATACCTATAACGTACTGTATGTCTGTATGATGTTTTCTTTAATTGCAAGGGGACTTCGTGCCCACCTGCTGCTTTTTTTTTATCGGACTTTAGCTGCATGTGGTACGCCAAAATTTGATTTTTTTACCAAGTGGTACAATAAAAATAAAGTTTGAAAACCGCTGGTCTAGACACACCTGTTATCATGGACTACCAAAGAAAGAGATTGGTGTTATACTTACACAGGCCCATCTATGTGTGTGA